>VWZP01004286.1:149709-181492 GCA_013396995.1 Dicaeum eximium
AAAAATATATAATATATTTATATATATTATATAAATATAAAAGTCATTCTAACAGAAATTAGAATTCAGGAAGAGAAAAATATGGCAAACATTTGTCAGAAAGTGCTTGCTAACCTGCTGGATGCAAGAAAAAGAGATAACATGTTATAGCAAAAGGAATTGGCAAACAATGGGCAACACCAAGAAAACAGGAGGCTGCAAAATGAGAACCACTTCAGTGGGAATGAAAGTTCAATGGTTTTTGAGGACTTGTAGCAAAAGTAAAGACTTTGGAAAACCAGGCTTCCATACAGCTGAAAGCACGATACTGGAATATCAGGGGGACAATTTGGAGCAAACATAATTCTTTTTCAAGGCTGGGAGAGGAGTCAGATGGGGGAGCACACGGCAAAGCTGCTCAGATTCCGGAGGAATGCCCCTGTGTGCACAAGCTCTGCAACAAACACGTGGAAATGGGATGGAGAGCACTGCTGGAGAGATTTTCTGTCCATTTTCTCTTCCTATTCCAAACGAGGCACATTAGAAGCAAAAGCACTGCGCTCTCAGAGCAATTCCATGTTTAAGACACCAGCAGGAACAATTATGCCCAATGTTCCTGGGCTTGGGAAAAAGCAGAGCCTGTTTTCTCGAGCACATTTCTGCATGGCTCCCGCACACAGGGACAAGCAGAACAGCCTGGTGTCGTTAATTATCAAATTAATTGCCATTGCACTTCAGGACTGCTGTATCTGAAACCTGGTTTTTCAGATAAGGAAAAGCCCAAAGGCTTTTCCAGGCTGAGGAAGGACCAGCACAGCAGGAATCTGGCCCATAGCCAGGAGGGTGAGGTGCTGCTTCAGCTCCAAATTCCAGTTCTGCTTGCTGCAGTGCTGTAAAATCTGCTTTAGCTGGGAATAACTCCCAGCAGCGTGGGAACTTTGCTCCAGAACCACGAGATGGCACCAGGAGAAGCCATAAAAGCTCTCCAGCTATCTGCACTTCTCATCTTGCTCTTTTGGATAATTAATAAAGCAATCGAGCAGGACTGGTTCTTTTTCAGGCAGTGCCAGAGAGATTACAGAGGGATCTCTGCTAAGTGACTTTTCCATTCCCCTAAGCTCAGCAGACAGTGTTTAGGCTGATCCATTTCAAACAGCTGTTTAATGCTGTGCTCAAACAGACACAACAAAAATCAATATTTTAAAAGGTGAGCAGTGCCCACAAGTATCCAATTTCAAGGTCATTTTAATCACATTTAGGAGCACACATTTGGAGGCTGGCTAACTGGGCTTGCCCTGCAGTGATGCCTGGTTTTTCCTCCCTTCTTCAAATCCAGAACCCTTTAATGAAATACCCCAAAAACCACACTTCCAAATGAGCTTCCCAAACATGTATTTGTCTGAATAAATACAGTGCATCCCTCCCCAAATTTCATTTAGCCCTCAGACAGCAAAAGGTTCTCAATACTGTGATTTAAATGAAACTGATCTTCTGACTTCTATCATATTCTAGTTTAAGAATAAGGCCTCTGGTTTAATTATTGTAATTGTTTTTTAAAATACACATTCATTGGGAATTCAGCCAAATACAATATTTGGTTTTTTTATGTCATCATTCTGCTGATACAACCTAACTCATCAGATTTGATTTTCATATTAAGCTATGTTCTGGGCTGATAGCTTAAAGGTATTTTTTTATAAGTTTAAGATTAGTTTCCTCATTAAAACTCTGTGATACTGATTCCTGCTGCTGTTTCATAAAATTTCTTTGCCAGTTTGCAATCTGAGAACAATCAAATTCCTGCAGCTCACAGGGCAGCTCCACCACCCTATAACCTGCTCAAAAATGGCTCCATGCCCTAGAATAAAAGGTCCATATGACTGCTTAGAACAAAAGAAATCAAAATAAATTGTTCAGAATCCCTAAAAGCAGTTAATACTTCATCTAAAGTCGGTCAGACAAAAGGTTAAAATTGCAGCTGAAGGTGGCCATGGCTGTGTGCATTCTTTCCAACCTATTTTTCTTAAGCAATTTCACCTAAAACTACTGCACTTGTAAAAAAAATAATAATATGGGTCAGGCATCTTCAGCCTAGGACTTTATTTAGCAAGCCAAATGAGATGGGCTTTGCATCCCTCCTCCAAGAATTGTTCTGCATCAGCTTCACTGTGCTCTCAGTGCAGGCTGTCAGCATGATTCAGACAAGCCTTATGTTGCATAGCAGAGCTGCAGTTTGAAAACAATTAGCAGCTGCTGGTTTTTATGTATGAATAAGGCTCAGACCTGCCAAATTTACTGTTTTAGAAGAAGAAGGCATCATAAAATGCATCAGAGACACATGCTTGCCCAGCTTCTTTGCATAGTTACATAGAACAGAAATAGTGATGAAATATTAAAGTGTCTGAAATGTTGCCTTCTTTTTATTTCTAAGTTTAACAAAATACGAAAAAGGCAGATCAGTGAAACAACCTACCTAGAAAATAAATGCCAACATTCCTTACACAAACTAAAAGTAGCAGCTTTTGTCCTTTGGACTCTGGCCATTTTATAATATTTGGGCCTTGAAATATTATTAAAATAAAATTTAAGCAACAATAAAAAATAAACTCAAATTTGATTTGACTTTTCAGGTGGATATTTAGATGTGTTTGTTGGTTTTTCTTTTTGATTACAGCATAATGACAATTCCATACAGGCCCAAGAACTGCTCAGGTAAAAAAAATGAAACCCTAGCTGATCATGTATTGCAGAACTTTATATATTGTCCATCAGGTCTTTCCCTTGCTTTGTCACTTTTCTGATAGGACTGATCTATTTTAAATCCATTATGATGCTTTCATGTTGAAAAACACTACTATAGTCAGAAAAGCTGAAAATAAAACAGTGGTAGTCCAGGGCAGTGACAGAGTCCAAACTTCTACTTACTCACACACGAAAAAAAAGGAAAAAAAAAATTCTTTTCATTGGAAAATTAAAATACTCAGAAACTGCGTGATAAGTTAAAATGGAAGAATGACAAAGAAAGAAATGGGAAGAGAGCATTTTTAGTAAACATGTAATTTTTATCCTTGGCTTACTCTAGAGCAGAATCTTAACACATTTCCTAACAGATACCAATGGAGTTAGCAAATGATCTTGTGTAAGGAGCCAAGATCACACTGGGTTCTGCAAGAAAAAACAGATAAAGGCCATAAGAATGGCACCTCTAAAAAGAATTAAAAAATGCAGCTGGTTTACACATTTAGAAAAGTGGCACAAGAATCAGCCATGAATGAATTTATGTCATGTGAGACAAAAATCTACAAGAGAATGTAGAGAAAACTACAAGTGCTGAATGACAGCAAAGCATCTGGATTGTTGCTTGCACTCCTCTGTGTTTATTAAACACTTCCCAGAATCTTTACTTTCTGCTGCTGTTGACTGCCAGCAGGATTTCCACAAGATTTAGGAAGACTTAACAGCTTGTGTAGGTATTTGAAAATATGGGATATATAACCTTAGCTTCAAGTAGTGGAAACTTGGATCTCCAGAGATTTCTAAATCCCTGTGCTACTAAAAACACAGTCAGTCCATTCTGGCATTTTCTTGAGTTTCCTAAGGATCAAATATCCTGCTTTCATATGAATGCATACAGAAATTCATCATTACTGATTAAGTCTTAACTGACACTAATTAGTTCCAGCTATCTATGTGCTCAGTTCTGCTTCTTTAGTGCTGGCAACTTCAACCAATATCAGTAAAAATCATATTGACCAACAGTGACCAGCCACTCAATGCAGGTAATACTAAAACCAGTGAGATTTTAATAAGATTAAAAACTGATTAAACTCCCCACTGGTTTTAATAAGAATCCCAAAGGCATAGGCAGAGGTAATGCAGTGGCAAACAACAGCAACAAAAGGGGGGGAACAAAACTGCAGTGAATTTATTTATTTAGCAGAGGCCTGTGCTGCTGTGCTGTGAAATACCAACACCACAGAGAGAGCTCAGCCTTGAGCCCAGGAGCCACCTGCAAGCTTTGTACTCAAGGAGATCAATTCAGTCAGTCACTGAGGAGCAGCAGCACAGCTCAGGTTAAATCTGGAACTGTGCAGGAGAACTTTTGGAGCAGGAAAGGGGAAGGGAGGAGTGGCTGCTCAGGGCAGGCAGTGCCCAGAGACACCTGGCACAGGCTCAGCCCTGAATGCTCAGCTCCATCTCCATGGGGTGGAACCACACAAAGCAAATTAAGCCATAGGTTTAAGCACCTTTGATGTGCCTTGAGACATTTAGAATGCACAACAGCCTTCACATGCAGGAGCTGTTATCCCCAGAAACATATCTATTTATCAAGGCTTAAAACACATAACCACAGCTATGAACATAAACTCAAAACCACATCCCCTGACACCTTTAAAAACACATAAGTATTTAAGAATACTTTAGAAGCTAAAGCTAGGCTGCAGCTGGAATAATCACAGGTGTTTTATACCAGACATTTTTTCCCCCACTAGAAGGTTGAATACAACTTTTATCAGGACAGAGTCAGTTTTATTACTCGTGGTGGATGTGTTGCACACACATAACCAAGTCTTCCAATAGCACTGGGACAGATGCTGAATTTCTCTTAGGTATCTAAACTACCTTCTTTTAAGCAAGGCAGACTTCAAACCTGTAGTGACAGAATCGTTAGTCTTAGCACCACCACACCTGAAGAAAGAAATTCCATTTGTTTAGGACATGTAAGGAACACAAAAGCTTTCAGTTCTGTATTAGATGCTTTTGCAAGAAATAAAACCCAAACAAAACCAAAAACAACGTCCCACATACACACACACACACAAACACAAAACCCCCAAAACAAACCAATAAACCAACCACCAGAGCACAAGGAGAAGAAGAAGATTTGCTGCTAGAAGGGAAATGACACCAAAATGTGTCACAGCACTTTTATTTGAAGTGATTAAAGAAACAAAACAACATGGTGGGACAACATGGATTAACAACAGTGCTGTAAAAGACAGCTTTTCCTTTTAATAGAATGATTTCCCTAACTTGTGTTTCCCTTGATTTTCCCTAACTTGTGAAACTACTTTTTAGTGGATGTGCATGACTTCTTTAAAATGTGAAACAGATCATTGCAACCCAGAGATCAGATATTTTCTCTATCTCCCTCTGCAAATGAAACTTATTTAGTCTTAGTTTGCAGGAATCAGTACTTAGAAAAGATTAGATCCTCAGTAGGGATATAACAGAAGTAATCAGCTTTTGTCTGGCATCTCTGGAATTAGAGATCTACAGCACCTGAGAGCCTCCTCTGAGAAGACAGACTGTGTTAACACTAAATTACTCCAAAAACCATTATCAAGCAAGCACAGGGTTTATATTAGTCCAGAGGAGGATGTCTAATTTTATGACTTATTTATAGATTTAAGTGAACTGTCTTCTCATTCAATAAAAACTTTGGTTACAGGAGATGTCCCTGGGAAAGTTTTCAGCTCACTTTCTAACTCTGGCGTGATGCAAAGTTCATTTAGAAAGGAAGGGGCTGCAGGGAAGCTGGAGCAGATGGCCAGCCTGCAGGACCACAGGAAGGTGGGACACACTTCAAGGGCTCATTTGGAAAAGCCACTTTGAAAAGCACCCTGTCTGCAGGAAACCAATGGGCCAGGGAGAATTTATTTTCATTATAAAATGCTTTAAACCATATGTCCTTGTCTAGTTTTCTTGCAGGGATGGATTTCTGAACAAGTCAGACTGACCATGACAGAAGAGTCATAACAAAGCCAGACTGGCTGTTCTGAGCAGATAATAGTAAATACAGTGCTGCTGTGAGTCATTTTCCCCAGAATTATGGGCATGTGAAGCTCAGAGTTCTTTTTCTGTTGTTATTCTGGTGAAGAGGTGCACATCCCTCACTTGTGAATGCAGGAAAAGGGCACTGAGAATGCAGGAAAAGGTCCACAAACCATTTTATTTATTATGGAAAACTAGGGAATACATGCAAGCTGAGTTTGCATGGTTGTCAGTTAAAAACATCAGCATTGCCCCTGGAATGTGAAAATATTTTATCTGAGATCACTCACAAAAAACCCCAAATCTGGAGCCTGGTTATGACATCCTAACAGTCCCTTTCCACAACACAAACATCCCTCACATAAATTAAAAACTGTGATCATGCAACAGAGAAGAACCAGGAGTGCATATACTGGGCTAGAAAAGAATGGCAAAGAGGAGTTCTTCATGGTTTAACAAAATTCACATTATTGGATCAATGAATAAAGACATGTGCAGCTCACTGGGTAAGACCTAACTCAGGGAAAACCAATTAAAATGGGTTTTAAAGCCTGAAAAAAAACAAGGAAATGGTCATTAGCTAAGAAACACTACAGCAATGTCCCCACTGTGAAGGGTCCCCCACTGCCAGGGGAGCAGCTTGCTCCTCAAACCTATCACTTTGAGGGCTGGCAGAGCATTAAAACACCTGAACTCTTCATTTCCAAAAATAGGCTTCTCAACCTTTTTTCCCTGCTGTGAAATGGCTCAGCTATTTCTAAATGCCACAGAACCAAATCCAGTGACATGTGCAGAGAGACACTGTGACAGTAACCTTCACCATCCCTTCCTGAGTGTGTTTGGCTTTTCTCTTCTCCTCTCAGCAAGGCTTAATCTCACTGTCTGGCTGAACATTAATCCACTTTCATCAAGTCCCAAACTAATGCTGGCTGCATTAAGACACTGCAAATCCTCCAGGTATAAATGACTCACAATTCAGTATAAAAGGAGAGCACAGGGCTTTCCCCTCACTACAGCTGGTACTTCTAGGAAGGCAAGTGGAACACAGGTAAGTTTTCATCAGATTCTTATGTAGAAATCTTTTTTCTTCATATTGCAAACACATAAAGTAATTAATTGCTTCTGAAAAATGCATTACACTTGGCTCTTTCTCTCTCTTCTTTTTCTTTGTCCTTACAGACAGCATGTATCCTCTCTACAGAAACTTAGATAAAAACATTTCACTGACAGTGGAGTGGTTTTCTGCTATTATTACCCTTCTGCAAAGATTGCTGACATGCCAAAACCAAACTCCTTGGACAGCAAACATAAGGGAGATCTACCTGATGTCTGTTCTCACTGATGGTTCCAAACGCTTGCTGTTATAGAACCTCTTGAGGATAATGCAGAGAAACTCCATTTCTCCCTGCTTCTCTAACTATTTCCTAACAGCTACATGTTTCTACAGCTGAGTTATGTTTTTTTTCTCTACAGACAGGATGAAGACACTCAATTGCTACGTGCTGCTGCTCTGCTGCAAAGCCATGTGCTGCAGCAGCTGTCAGCTCACCAACATCACCATTGCCGTGGAGAGAGAGGAGTGTCAATTCTGCATCACAGTGAACACCACGTGGTGCTCAGGATACTGCTTCACCAGGGTGAGACCCTCCATTCCAGCCACCAAAACTGCCTATCTCAAGGGATTTATTCCTGCAGTCCATAGCAAACACAGGCAGGATGAGCCTTGTGATGGAGCAGGCTGAGTAACTGCTGTGCTGTCTGACACCAGGGTTGATGCACAGCCAATCTGAAATATCACAGCAAAAACTCAGTTATTGAACTGGCTGCATATAATATGTTCACATTGTCTAGCCAGAGCTAGAAGAATTACAGTCTGGATCTCTGCTCTGTGCTCAGTTTGTGCTTGCAAGCAGATACAATAAAGCAGCCATTGCTGTGTAGACTCCCCTGCTCTTTAAAATAATTTAAAGAATCAAGGAATTGATCTGAAAGATGGCCTGGTGATGGTATGACACAGATTTGCCATATCAGTCCTCCTGAAAGGGGAAATTAAGTGAAATCAGAGGAGTCAGACCCAAATGCTTTTTATCTTGGTGGGATTTTCCCATTCCCAATTTCTATAAATTTTCCAACTTATAAAAGTTTAGAAATCTAAACCAGGACAGATTTTAAACCTGTTATTTCTCTTCTTGCAATTTCAGGATCCAGTCTATAAATACCCTCCAGTATCAACTGCCCAGCAGACCTGCACCTTCAAGGAGGTTGTGTATGAAACAGTGAAGATCCCTGGCTGTGGTGACCATCCTGAGTCCTTCTACTCCTACCCAGTGGCTACAGAATGTCACTGTGACAGCTGTGACACCGACACCACCGACTGCACTGTGAGGGGACTGGGGCCAGCCTACTGCTCCTTCAGTCACAGTGGAAGCAACCAGTGAAGGGTGCAGGAGGCAGCACTTGGGCTTGGAATGTTCCCTGCTGACTGAAGGTACTGCTCAGGTTCAAATGGAAGATAACAGCCTGGGCTACTGAGAAACTGCCAACATTCAAACAAACACCTTTAAGGCCAAAATGAAGAGCTACTGACTAAACTCCTTTCCAGGCCTTCCTTACTTAACCCATCAGTTGCCTTAAAATCATTTTCATGATGCTGCTTCCAATCCCTTCTGCCCTTTCCTCCTCTTCCTCTTTATTTATATTTCTGTATTTCCACTGTCTGGTTCACACAGATTATTCTATGCTTTCAAAAAGTTCCCAAGTTTCAAGCCTTTATCATCTCCTGCTTTTCATCTCTCCTAAGAGCACACTTGTTTTTAAAAGCCTTGCTGCTGGTTGTGGTTCTGTTAGCTGGACTGCAAACCTCTCTCAGCTGAGATCCTGGCTGATTTTCCTTTGCATTTTGTTTCATACAGTCCTTATGCTCTGTCAGTAATAACAGCATGTGTAGTTAAGAGCAAAAAATCCGTGTTCAAATGTTGAATGCCACCTGAATTCTTGTACTTTCTCAGCAAGGCTTGTTAGTTCAGCCTCACTGTCACAGCAACTCAAGTAACACAAACTCTGGTTTGTACTGGCTGACTTGAACTCATCAGCTCTCCATTTTCACCTGGGTGTAGCAAAGAGAGGTGTTTAGCATTATTTAACACAGGAGTCTCAGAAGTTGTTTAGGGGTGGATCCGGAGGCAGCAGCAGTGCAAACACGGTGTGACAATGTGCCTTGGGAGCTGCTCACAGGAGCCCCTTCCTGAATGGAAGTTCAGAGAGCTCTGCAAGCAGCAGAATGAATTTGGGGTGCTCTGGAAGCCAGCTGGAGGACTGACTGAATCAATGGGCAGTTACCTCACCTTACTGGGAAAATGAAATGAAGCCTACAGAAGGAGATCCTCTGGGGAGAAAATGAAAACACTCTGTTCTTCATCAGAAAAACAGAAAATCCACCTGCACAGACCCAGAAGGGAAACAAAAATGGGTTCAGCACAGCCTGGCACTGCAGGCTGGGTTGGTGTACAAGCAGAGCAGGAGCCAGCAGCACCCCAGAGCTGCAGAGAAGTGGGAATGCAAGGAGCAGAGCCTACAAGACACAATCTACCTCCAACCACTCAGCTCTACCTGGGAGAGCCCTGGCTGGGTGGTTATTTCTGACAGAACTTCAGCGCCTTGGAAAAGTGGAGAAAACTGACAGAAGAACAACAAGAATGGAGAGAGAGGCCTAAAAAAACATCTTAGGGGAAAAAGATGTAAATAAATGTGGTTGTTTTGCTTAGGGGGAGTGTTAGCAGAACACTTCACATGCTTGAAGATTGTTACATGGAAAAGAGCAGTCAGTTCTCCATGTCCAAAGAGAGCAGAACAACTGGTGAAAGATTCAGAGTAGCCACAAGCAAATCTTCTGAAAGCTTCAGACATGAAAATAAAGTGTCAGGGGCTTGGGGAAGGATATTTTAACTGATGTAGTTTTTAGCTTTTTTACTAAAAGGTATTAATTCTCTTGATTTTATTTATAAGATTTATATGCATGGACATTTTCTTTGGTCTAGTGAAGCTTTTCAAGGGGTAAATTCATAGATAAATCAGACTGGGTCTCACTCATTTCAGTTTTAAATGTGAGTCAATTGCAATTAAAACTAAGCATATTATTAATATCAGCAATTAGTTCATTTTAAATGAGAGAATTGTTAATTACAATTGCAAAACAAAGTAGCTTGTAGTAAAAAAAGTATGTAAAAAAGTACGTTTTCAAAATAGATCTGTATTGTCTCTTGTGTATTTTCAAATAATAAAAACTGATTTTATTGCACTTCTGTTATGAGTCTTAATAAGCCAAATTAAAAACTCAAGAGTCCACCTGCCAACTTCGTTATGCTTTAAATTGCATGTTTTTTTCCTCCTCTCATAATTTTTTCCCATTAAGTAGTACACCCACCAGAGCCATATATGCATTAGATGGCCAAATCACATCAAAAAAGACAATATTTTAGCCTGATCCAGTAAAATTGTAATGAAATATTACATACTTGCAATGTAAGAGTAGTGTGGATAAAAACAATTACTTACAATAATATTTTATTTCAATTATAGACATTAGAACCTGTCCAGAGCTGTGTCCACATCTGTCACAAGTTGGATTGTGTGTAAAAACCGAAATCATACAGGTTTCACTGAGACTTCCCAAACCACGAGCCACTCCCTCCCCTCTCCAAACAGAGGCACAAAAGGCAAAGGTCACAGCCTGAGATAAAAACAATTTACTTGAAACAGCATCGAGATAAGAAAATGAACAGGAACAATATTAATCAGAAAAGGTATAAGAAAAGAGATTATTCACACAAATACCCCTGCTTGTAATAATAGACCACACCAGGTGCCTCCTGGGTCCTACGCTAAAGTAAAATCCACTCTAAATCCCATCAGCAATTGTTGTTCTACAGACTGATAGCAAATATTCCACTGCCAGAACCTTCAGCAACAGAAATGCAGAAATTATTAAAGGAGGCTGGCCAGACTTGAACCTACCTTAGTCTACATTTGATACTTTGTAAGACAGACTTTATCTTTTTAAAGTTCAATCTCCGTTGAATGCCCAATCATTTCATTAAAATTACATTTACATCAGTGTTTCTGCAAAGTTCTGGTGAAGGTGCACACCAGCCATGAATATCAGTATAGCCTGACAGCCAAAGCTGCTTCTTGTTATTTAAGAAAAAGATTTAGGAGGTAATTTTTGTGCTTGTTGTCTAGGTCTGGCATATATAAATGGGAGCTCTGTCAAAAGGTGAAAGTCTCAGTATGACATGCTACTCAAAAAAGTAAATTGGTGGATAAGCTTTTAGAAATGTTTCTGATACAGTCACAAGTAGATTTTTAAGAACTCCTATCTTGAGCCTAAGATTTTTCATTGAAATCAAGAGATAAAATATTTTCCAACTTGAACAGAACCAGTCTGCCAACAGTGGATTTTTCCAAAACTTCATATTAATTCTATTTTTAACATCACGTTCTGCAAAAAGACCTTTAGCCACCAGCCTGCAAAACCTAATGTTAGAAGCTGCAAAAATTAAAATAGACTGAAATATTTACTTCTATTTAAACAAAACCATCTCTTTTCATGCAGGAGCCTGAAAGAAGCAAACCTGGAGAACTTGAATTTATAACCCCTGGTGAAGGCACACAGCACAGAGGCAATGGACAGTGTTGGACTGAGGGCCACTTGGTGCAGGATTCTGCGCTGCAATTTCTTGGGATCCAGGGCACAGAGAATGTCCCTCTGCCTGTTTTAGGAATCCCTGACCCTCAGCAGAACTCTGCTTTTAACCTTCATCCCTGGGAAAAATTGCCAAGACTTTGGGATGAGTTAGAGCACACAGGTGTGAATTAGAGAGCAGTGGTAGTGTATCACAGGGTGAAGAATTTAGGGTTTTAGGATTTTAATATGAGAGTGAATATTAAAGGGATTTTAATTAAAGGGACAAGTTGGAGGACTTTGGGTGTTGTCCCTTCTTCCTTCTTGTCCCTCTTCAGCTCCATTTTCTGTAGCACTGGTGGCACAAAGTTACTGGTTAGAGCAAGCAGCGGTGTGGAAGTTACGGGTAAAGATCAGTAGAAGTTATTGGTAGAAAAGTAAAAACAAAGTAGGTGTTAGAAAGGAATTGGGTGAAACAGCTTTAAAAGGCCTTGGTTTGGGTGTTTGGGGCCCATTTTGTGCCTCGCCTCTCACACGCTGAGTCTGGTGTGCAGACAGTGCTGAACTTAAGAATAAACAAAAACCTGAAGACCAAGAGAGAGTCCTGCACGTTCTTCATCCTTGGCAAAGAACTCAGCAGGGAACCCCCTCCCAAGGGCCCAGGGGTTGGGTTCCCACTCTTGCTGGGACCACCAAAAACCCAGCACAATTAATAAAGTCTTTGGAATGCCCAGATGTGAGGTTGAACCGCACAGAGATGATGCACCTGTGCTGCCACACCTGTGGGCAAAGGGATGCTCTGTGCCATTCATTCTGCAGACAGCCTGGCCTTGATCCCAGCAGTGTCTGTGCCCGTGGTACCTGGAGCTCTCAGGATGGGAACACAGAGCAGCAGCACTGAGTCCTCCCAAGGAAATGGCCCCTTAATCCCAGTGCCTCTTTTTGGGAAAGCACAGCCTGGTTTTACAGACAGACAGACAAGGAAACACCCATTCCTCACCTTGAGGCCATTAATAAAGCATCAACATAATTAGCATCACCCCACTCTTGCCAGTGCTCAGCTATTAGTCCCAGCCTAGATAAATCATTCCTCCTAGCTTAAAACTTGCTCGTTTTAAGGCTTGCACTTGCCTTTTTTCCAAATTAAAAAAAAAAAAAACAATTAAATTGCATTTTTTAATGAAAGCAACTACAGCTGAAATCAATCCAAACATATTAGATCCATATTTTGCTTTACTTTTTCACACAGAATAATGTTTATGTATAATGTCTGTTTAACACAGAATAACAGTGAAAGAAATATATCTGACCCACCTGAAAAAAAAAATATTTTTCAATGAATTAAGAGGTCTAATGATTAATGGTTGTGAAGCACAGGTAGTTAATCCTTTGCCTCCCCCTTTTCCTAATGAAAATTTTTCCATGAAACTGGGCTCACTGTATTTTTTACCACAAGCAAGAAATATCAACGTCCTCTCCCTCTATTAACCCAGCTGATGAATAAGAACTTGCCAGCCACTCACAAACCCTCAGACAAATCCTCAGTTTTATCAGCGTGCAATATTTAGCCACATACTTTATTTTCATTTAAAAAACACAACTGTCAGCTTAGTTGAAACTACCAAAAAACCTGGAAAAAAAAAGCTGAACAGCTACTCTGAAAAATTCATTTTGGAGAGGGCAGCCTTGAGACCAGTGGCTCCCCTCTGCTCAGGCAATGGGATCTATAAAATTCTTGTAGGTGTCTGGTGTTTCTCTTCAATTTAAGCTATTACCCACGAGCTAGCAGAGCCTTGGTCTGTCAGCAGGACTGATGCAGCAGACATTACAAGGCTGCAGTCTGGGAAACACAGCAAGAGAGGCTGCAGCAGGGTTAGGGAAAGGACAGACCTCCAAGAAATCAAATGTCAGTGTTTCATTCTGTGTGGGTGGGGAAGGCAGAGAATTAACTACCTGTGCTTCACAGCCATGAACCATTAGACCTCTTAATTCACTGAAAAAATATGGGAGGTGGGCCAGATATATTTCTTGCACTGTGTTATTCTGTGTGAAACATTATATATAAACATTATTCTGTGTGAAAATGTAAAGCAAATTGTGGATCTAATAGGTTTGGATTACATTCAGCTGTAGTTGCTTTCATTAATTAATGCTATAGACAGATGTATTATTCAGTCAGGATATGAGTCCAAGCCCTAAAATATGTCCTTCTTAAAATGATAATAGTCAAGACATATAAATCTAGCATTATCCAAATACCTTTGAGCAAATGAACCAATCCAAAACCCTTTGAACAAATGAGCCAATCCAGTTTTCCTCTTCCTTCATGTGTTTACATTTGAAGTTCCATTCAAAAATCATCTTCTCTTTCACAGTCTCCTTCTTTCATTACACAGTATTAATGCTTTTGTGAATGCTGGGCAAAATCCCAGTTAAAATAATATGATAAAAAAATCTTCAGGAGGTAGAAAGAAAACTTTTGGTTCAGACACTTAAAATTCATGTCAGAGTGAGGCAATGGGTTCTGGATCAGGTTTATGCCCCACACAGGCATTTAGGACCACCAAAAACCAGGTAACACAAATTAGGGTATGCACTTCATCCAGCCCAGTGACCAAGAAGTAACACAAAGCTTGAAAATAATTCTGCTCCCAGTTCCAAAAAGTACCCAGACAGCTCTGCCCAGCATGGCTCTAGCCCAATAAATTAAATTGCTTTCCCATATGATTTGTCCTTTTGGAGAAATATCTTAATCTTGATAAGAATTCTCAAGTGAGCCAATGCTTTAGATGGCAGACTGATTTTCACCGTGGGTGTGAACAGACACAAACTTCACCTCTCTGGCTTTGTTCACACAATCCAGCCTTAGGACAGGCAGATCCTGATCCGCAAGCACCCAGATGTATCATATACTTGGATTATTATGTCTGGAACTCCAAGCCACTTTAGGCTGGGATGCTGAGTTCAGGGCCAGTGTAAGAGCTTAACCAAATCACTGTCTGTGCCCAGTCTGGTCAGCCAGGGTTTGTTATTCACCACGTACAACTCAGGGGCTGCCCTTTTATTAACCATTTCTCTAAGCAGAGTGCAGCAATTACCTTGTCAAATTCCAATACCCAGCTAATAAATCCACAGAGATCATGGAGCTGTGGCACTTGGAAAAAGCACTGTAATTAATGGAAAATATTTATTGGTCTGGGGTGCTATTATGGACTTATGAGAACCACTCAAAGAATATTTATTTGCATCCATTTAACACTGTATTTATTTTAAGATTAGGATAGCCATTTAATTTTGCTTGCACTGTGTAGACCAATGTTGCTTTAATAATAAAACAAAATGTTTTAAAAGCAGCACAAGAGGAAGTCTGGAAATAAACATTATATCATAATTAGTAACACCTAAATATGAATTGCAATGCTTCAGGGCTAAATATTCAAGGGCTTGTGATGCCCTTAAATAATTCAGTCTACGTCCTTCCAGTAGATATCTGAGCCATTAAATATTCACAAACACTTTGAGGACTGGAATAGTGTCAGATCTCAAATTAGAAAGTTTCCCTTTAATGCCACCCTTACCCTAAATTCTGCCATCTTATTTCAGGTTATTTCCCACATCTCTAGCTAGGTAATACTGATAGCACAAAAAATGGATATGGATCTTCTATTTGTAACTCAGTGTGTCATGGAAGGAACAAGGAACTCTGCTTTTGACTCACTGCCTTCAAAACAGGAAAAGTGACCTGCCCAAGGGTATGGCAATGGATAACAGAGACTTCAGGACCTCCCAGCCTCTCACTCCAGCAAAGCAAGATGAAAACACAGCCTGAAGCATTATGAAATTGGTAATATCACTGCCCTTTCACTCCCTTAACTAATGCTCAGCATTTCAGGCTGTGGAACTCCCTAAGACTTCCAGTCAAAAATCCAACCAAAAAAAAAAAAAAACCACCAAACTTAATGGAGTATTTTCATTTCTGTTTATAAATTTTACTGAAACAGCTGCTTCCATTTTCCTTTTCCTTTCCTCATCACATTTTCTGGCTCCTGACCAGCAGCAAGAGAGGCATTCCTGCACTTTTTGACCACGACATTGCAACAGCTCCCATCTGCTTCACATGAAGTCTTCTGAAGAGCAGTTCTGGCCAGTTTTTAACCCTGTTCTCCTTCTTAAGCACCTAAATCACGCCTTCTTTTCCAAACTGCATGCACAGCATCATTCAAGTCTGCAAATGAAATCTATCTATATGCATATATCCAGTAATATTGCACTAATATTAACTGGACACAGCCTCACTTTTGGGAACTCATAATACCACATACAAGCTTGAAATTCAAGTTCTCAGTAACTGAGAAATGGCAGTGACATTCAGTACCAGGAGCCATCATCAGTCATCTTCTGCTTCAGATGTAAGTGGACATTTCTGAAAATACCTTGCACCTAATTGCACAACAGCATGTGTCCCTTTCAAAAGCCCCAAGCTGAAGGACACACAGCAAAAGCTAATAACCACACCATGAAATTAGGAAATGCTCATATTCTGCAGTGCAGGAGATGGCAGAAATGTCTTCTGGACAACCCACAACTCTGGTTCTCTTTGGAAAAAGCTTTGTTATAGGAGTAAGTCCCTCCCACTCAGAAAAAGGTACAGTACAGTCTGTAAAATGCTATCACTGGTATTTTGTAATGTTGCTGTAGCTGGGTTTCCACTTCTGCTGAGTACAAAACTGAGTCTATTTTACTAGTGTTTGATCAAAAATCATTAAAAAACAGAATTAAATTGATATTGTGAACTCATAATTGAACATGTGAGTAACAACACTCACAAAGTTTGCTTTCCATGTAGAACAGAAGACTATTTTCCCTTTCACCTCTTCAATTCAGTCAGTTTTTAGTGTTTATTGAGCTCAGTGTTTTGATTTCCAATAATGTTTCTCTTTCCCTGCATGAGGATGTCCTTTATGTGGTACCCGAGCTCAGGTAAAATTCCCTGGGAAACCAAGGCCAGACAGATTTTCCTGGTGAACACTTGAGTTTCCAAAACAAATTACATGTAATTCATTGTGAGCAATGCCTTCAGGAACCCAGCTGTAGTTATCTAAATTAAAATCTCCACAAGTCAGGTTTCCTAAATCTCATTTAGCCTTTAGCACACAAATGTTAGTAGCACAGCAGAATAAGGCACAGTCCAGGTAAAAGTTGCCTGAATTCAGCTCTGAAATTCCACCTCACTTGACAGACCTCCTGCATTTGAACAGTGCTTCCTAAATGCATAATTCTTTTATAAAACAAGCTCTAAATCACAAGCTGGCTTTTCAGCATAAGAACCCCTTCTCATTTGCCTGTGTAGCATTGAGAGTGGCAGTGAATTAATGCAAACCAAAGGTGTTACACTCGGGGTTTTGGGGGTGCATCCCCTCACCTTCCCTCAAATTTGGGATGCTCAGAGGACACGAGGTGACACCAGGACATGAGCACAAGGGCTTTGGCTGACACCCCCCTCTGATGCCTTGTGCAGGCTGCCCTGGAGCAGAGCCTGGGCAGAGTCACAGAATAAAGCAGGGATTTATTCAAAGCATTTCCTCCATGGATCCACCTTGGGCAGCACAAGAGCCCAGCCAGGGCTGCACCCAAGAGGAACCAAAATGGGCACAAAATGGACACCGGGCACTGCTCTGGCACTTTGATCAGTTCTGCTCCATTTGCACCTTGGAGTTCATTGTCCAGTTCCAGCTTTAGCCCATCCAGTCCCATCCTGCTTGTTTTTCTCTCCTCAGCCCACGTTGTTTGTGCTCCTGGGCCTGAGGTTTGGATCATTTGTCCTTGGTCCCCAGCTGGAGCAGGAATTGTTTTGTGTCCCTGCTCTGTGCACAGAGCTCACCATGCCCTGATATGGAGCCCAGCCCTTCACACTAAAGCAGCACAGAACCTGAAAAAATAGAAAAGCTAAACCTGAGACATCACCTCCTTGAGGCTGAACCCTTTGCCCAGTGAGGAAAAAGCAACCAACTTATGTCGCTGACTCCAGGGGAATTTAACACCTTTGCACACAGCCCTTGGTGTCTGTGTGTACAGAACAAGAGTAAATGTTGCCTCCTCAGATCCCAGTTAAAGTTACTCTTGAGCTCATATAAATTCCACCAAGTTGTTCTGCAAATATTAAGTCGGTCAATGTTTTGCAAATATTAAATTAGTCAATGATTAAGTGCTGCTAAATCCTTTAGAAATAAATGGTTCTAGACTGATTCCAAGCAGATTTCCCTCTGTGCACCTCATCTCAGTATTAAGTAATGGAATGAGCCTTGCACTGGATTTTAACAGTGCTGCTTCTGCATATTTACATTCAATCTGCTTTTGCTAATATTTTAGAGTGATTCTTTCAAGTGACCTAAACCACTCATTGGCACCAAAGTTCAAAACTCACTTATGGGTGGCTTCCCACCATCTCTGTATGCACTCAGCCCCAGTGTAATTTAAGAACACCCCTGGGCTATGTCCCCTCAGGAAATTGAGGAGAGATGAAAAGCAGCCAGCCACTCTGGAATTGGGGATGGCAAGATTCTCCTTTCATGTGGCACAGAAGAACTCAGTGACTGTAAACTATACCCTGACAGTAAGGAGTTCATTTCCTTTTATTGCAGCAGATAAGGATCTCACCTTAGCAATCTACCACTGATCTTTTGTCAAAGACACAAAGACTGAAATTTCATGTGATTTTGGAGCAGAGGGAGTTTTCCTTTTCATTCCCATAGACCTTATCTAGAAGTATTATTACTCTTTGGATCAATACTTACAGCATTCAGAAAATAATCTTACAGTAGTGTCTGGAACAGAACACAAAAACTAGGATATTAATAAATTAATATAACCTCTTTCTCAGCTCACAGACTTCCAGAAGGCAAGCTAAACTGATTGATCTCATTTTACCCCCAGACTGTTGCAGAATATTTCCAAAGAACATGGTAAAAACCTCAATATTTGAAATCCTATCAGTGTTAGCAGTTATGATGAGTCACATCAACCAAGCAGCATCATCCTTTTTCAGCTGAAGAATGTCAGCTCCTACAGAGAATCCTTGGCAAGTGTGGGTATAAATATGAAGTTTCCCAAGTATGCTTATTCCTACATAAAGTATGTCTTATTCCTACCCCAAGTATGCTGATTCCTACATATAAACCTGAAATTCAGTCTCCTTGAACAATTGGCAGTAATAATTCCTCAAACTTGTTCTAAAAGATGCTAAAACCAGCAGAGCATAGCTGAAGCACACGAAGTGTGGGGGAAAAAAACCCAAAAACCCAAAAAAACAACAAAAAAACAAATCAAATACACACACATGTTTTGCTTCTCCTATTTTTTAAGCATCAAATCATGGCCAAATAGCATACACAGACAAGCACACATGCCAGGCACCCCTCAGCACCTCTGCTAAGAGGTAGTGGTGGTTTTGCATCCAGGGATGTGATGCAAAAGCTTCCAGTCTGTAGAACCACTGAGAAGCTCTACAAGCCTCTGTGAAAAACACATGTAAAAGACAAAAACTTAGTAGTAAACTAGTTAAAATTTTAAGTTTCATTTCTCTACATTATTAGGAAGAAAGAAAAAAAGTTATTCAGGGAAGAGAAGTGTCCTAAAGGTTTTGTTCTGGTTCTTATTGCTCTTCCTTTTAGTCACTGTTAATAAATTTTTCTTCATATCCTTTTCAAGTTTTGAGCCTGCTCTACCTTCCTCCCAATCCTACCTCACAACAAAAAGTAAATCCATTAGTAATTAGCCAACACTAAACCCACCACACTCACCAGTACATTAACCAACCTCAAATTAAACAACTCTCAAATTAACAAACCAAAACCACCACACAAAATCAGCATTTCCACCCAATTTCCAGCCAAAACCAGCACAGCATTTCAGACTCAGACACAGTGGGAGTTCACCTGCTTTCACTCAAGCCAGTGCTACAGCTGTGGTTTGCTAAGAAAGAAACTTAATCTCTGACAAAGAAACTTATTTGTCAGAGATTGTTAACGTTTAAAAGCATAGAAAAGTAAAAATCTCTTGCACTTTTTTATAGATAGGAGATTCATGAAGAATGCTGCTGCACAAATCACCAGCCTTGCTTGCCAACCCAAAATATATTTTTGCTCTTTGCAAGCTTCTGCTGACCATCCCTTCCCTATTGCATTAACCATAAGGCATTTGCCATCACATTTAAAGCTCATTATGACTGATCTTTCCTACCCATCACCTCTCATCAAGTATTTAGAGGCCTCCAATCAAGCTGTAGTGACAGCTCCCATCATCTTCTTGTTAATCTTTTAGACAGGCACCTCTATACTTTGTGCCAAGTCAAGAGCTGACCCATCCAGAAAGGGAATTTCTGGTTCTCTTTCCTATTTTCCCTTAAAATTCTCCTTCCCCATGATGACAATAAGAAGAATATTGTGTTGTATGACAAGAGACACTTAACATGTTGACCAAAAATTTTTCCTTTTGGAAAACACAGAGTACTCACTCCATAAGTGGTATTTTATAGAGAAACAAACTTCAAGTGAGAATGTATGGGATACTCCCAACTCTAGGCTGTCACTGCAGAATTAATTCAATTACACCCTGACCACTGCTGCTTATCCAGTTCCTACCAAATACAATTCTCCAGCTGAAGAAATGTTTTCCACCCAAGCTGACTGGCCCAAAAAGGGTATCATTTAAATGCAGTGAAAATCAGCATACAACCAAAAGGAAGACTCAGCCTTTCTGTTCAATTAAAAGACACATCTGGTTAGCTAAAAAAAAAAAAAAATCCACATAATTTGGTGTTCTCCTGAAAGAAACTCAGCTGATGAACAGCCCTCTAATGGGAATGCTCCCTGGGCAGCAGATGGGCTGGTACAAGGAGTGGTTTGGGAAAATCTGTGCAACTGGAGCATTCACTGCTTACCTGCTCCAGGTGATCCCAGTGACTGATCTCATTTTAGCTATCATTTTAGCAATTGAAATGTTGATTCTAACAGAATAGGGCATCCTCTAGAATGTGTCTCTCTCTGAGTATCAACAAGGACTGATGGTAAAAAAGCAACAGAGAAATCGTGTGAAAATGCAAGAGCTGTAAAGACTTCCTGAACTGAACAGAGGTGAGGGAATCTTAAAGAGACTGCAGAATTTCCATGAACTGCAAGATACAACATGAACTTGCTGTTCAGAAGATATTTGCTGGATTACAAAACACTGAGAATGTAAGGAATTGGCAAGGCAGAAGTAAAAGTTGGTGAGAAGGGCAAACTAAGCCTAAACACAGCAGCAGTGTGCTCCCCACCAGGCAGACAGGAATTTTCATCTGACCCTTCATTTTGCCCTTTGTGAACTTTAGTGACATCCTGAAGAGCGGGGGATAAAGAAAAAAAAAAAAAAGCTTGGCCTCATGCATCATAACTCAGTGTTAATAAATACACCTGCAGCAAAGATTGCCACAAATTTATTTCCTATACAACTGCTACCACTTGCTTTTCAATGCAACCAAGAGCCTCTGCTCTCTACTCAAGGGTAAATGCATCCTTGGAGTGAGCCTTACCTAAAAGCAGGATGTGCACATTTAGAAACCATTTTATGGGGAGGCAGAGAGTGCAATGAGCAGTCAGAAACTTCTCCTCTGTTTGAATTCCCATCTTTTGGTAGCACATTCCTTATTCTTCAGTCTCCCCATCCTAATTTCTTCATCAGCAAAACTCCATCTTTTGGGAAAAGAGTGGATAGACTCTTCAAATATAACTCCTTAGCTTGTGATTGTGGAGGGTTTGAATATGAATAAGTTATTTCATAATTTTGTTTGCAAATCCCATTGAATTCCGTTAAAAACTCAATAAAAGACACTCTCAGTCTGGTTTTGGTAATACAATGCCAGTGTAATTTATTCCCCCTGCTCCAGCTCTGGGCATGCATTACCATTACATATAATTTTAAACTCATTTGCTTCAGTATGTGAGGCAAAATAAAGCTGGCAAGCTTATTCTTAACACAGTCTCTACAAGCAGGTTATCTCCAAACTGTTTTCCACTTGCCACTTTTTTTTTCCTCAAAGCAGTTGTTTAAACAAAATAACACAAGTATTTACAGAGTTTAATAATACCACTCTTCTTATCTAATATTTAACTCTTACAGGTCCATATTCTGAGCTCTCACTGTTCATAATATTGAGCAAAACCACAGGAAAAAATACAGAGTTGTTCACCAGGAGAGTATTCTGTATTCTTGACAGAACTCCTACTCTCTAAGCTAAAGAGAAAGCAACCATTGCACAGGAATTTCTCATACTTGGCTCCTGAAGTTAAAACACAGTAGCTTCCTGCTATTTTCCCTGTTTTGAGAAACAAGTGTACCTAGACTGCCAGAAGGATCAAAGCCAGATTGCTCACACATTATCATTTTACCGGGTGAAATTAACTGGAGGGGGAAAAATCGCAGTAACCTCAGAGCTTTGGACTCCTCCATTACTTCCATTTATTTTCCTTCTGTCTTGTTTGCTCTTTTCATCTTTCTCCTTCAATCCTTTCTTTCCCAGTCCTTGAGTCTTACTAACTTGCATTCTCAGTTACTCAATACTCAATGGTCTTCCATTTATTCTATTCCCAGCCTCATTTTGTTTTCCTCTGGTACCTTTTCCCCTTCTGTTCATCCTACTGAGTTCTGGCATAAATTCTTCCTGCTCTAACATCTGCTTTAGCTTCTCAGAGCTAAACATTTCACAGAGCTCAAGAACTTTTCCCACAGGGCTGCACTGTGCAGGCATCAGCCTGCTTGAAAAATGATAATTCAGACATCATTTGGTGCTTGGGGAGACAAGTCTGGAAAGGATTGGATAGTTAAACAGTTTTTCCATGCAAATGACTGTAACAGAGCACACTGCCTTTTTTCTGTTAGTCATGGTATTATCTGGAGAGTAAAGACCAGTTCAAAACAATTAACACCCATCCTACTGGGCATCACAAATAATCCAGTCCCAAACACAAAACCCTCATTCTACTTTTTCCTACGTTCACCATTGCTTTCTGATGCTTTCCATTGTTAGAAAACAAGCAGGCAAATGTTGTCCCACATCTCAGGGGTCACCAGTTGTTGCCGTTTGAGTCCCCTCAGGGTGAATCAAGACTCTTGACTCCAATATCAGAAGGCTGATATTATTTATTAAAATGACTCCATTGTTCAGAAGGATTTGGGCTATTTCTGCCCAGGTACAGAGCTGGCATCTTGCTTCTTCCAGCTCCATACCCAAACTCTGCTGGAATGCCAGAAAATGTTTACAAAGTCAGAGAGAGCAATTCTTTATATCATAGGTTGGGAAAAGCAAACCACATCTCCCATATCAGGAGCCAGAGCAAAGAAATGCATTTTGTCCTTGAAACACACACACAGGGATTTGAAATCTGCAGAGAAAAAAGAGCTTTCCATGGAAGAAAAAACTCAGCAAGTTTGCATCCAAGAAACTTATAAAATGTGCAGTGACAGGCAAACAAAAAACCTGGCAGTGCTGAGGCACAAAACCACACTGAGCACAAACCACAGAATGCAAGCCTGACCTAACTGCAGAGCCCTGATCCCAGCTCAGCACACAGTGACCATACTTCACCTGACAAAAAGTTAACCTTCCCCATATCTGACCTGCCAAATTCAGCCCTCCCCATATTTCACCTGCACTGGGATTGAAGAGGACTGAAAAAAAGAGTGAAGGAACAAGCACTGACAATCAAATAAACCTGGTAAACACACAAAACATGGATTTATGAGAGCATTTCTCCCGAGACTGAAAGTTCTCACAGTTCTTTGGCACATCCCTCACTTGAAAAGCCACTAATCTTAGGGTAAGCCTGCACATCAGGATCTTTCAAATGTTTGTGTTTTGAGAAGATCCAGGTAAAAATCCAGATTTAAAACACCTCTCCAGTCAGATCAATACACAACAAAATTGTAATTATTCCAGCTGAGAACTCCTAGGAGGCTATAAAATATTAACAGTGTGAAGTAGCCCTTTGAGGGAGAAAATTTCCCCAGCCTACATCCTCACAATCTCTTTGCTGAACCAATTTCTGGACAGATTTCCTAACACCCATTTGCTTGAAACAACAGAAGGATTCAACTCTTGGTTTTGCTGCTTTTTTTCATGCATCACTTGACACATGCAAGCTGCAGGCCATAAATGTGGCTCCTGGCTGCCAAAATAGGACAATCAGACACACAAAGCTGATGACTTTTAAGACATTAAGGACTGCCTAATATTCCAAAATCCATAGGTAGATAGTGAAGGAATGTTTATCATCAGGAGTAGCAGTCATGGAGACTCTAAAATGTTAAAATTTTCCCACTCATTATAGCATCATACTGCAAAGAGGCTGGATGAACATAATATGCAGAGGCTTTAAAATAAAAGGGAAAAAAAGCAATAAAAACCACCATAAGCACTGAGATTACAGAAAAGAAAGGGAAATGACACAAAAGGAAAACAACATTTTCGTCACAGCCTATTAAAGTGAACAATTAAGGCACTGTTCCAGTGGTATGTTTATGTGTTTAAAATAACACGAATTCAACATAAAAAATGGCCCAAATGTTTGTCTCCTACAGCTGGAGGGCAATAAAGCTATAAAAACAAAACATGTTCTGAAAGGATTATATGAGTTTGAAATGTCTGAAAGATAAGTGTCACTACACAATTATGAATATTTTAGAACTAAAAAAACTAAAATTCTAAGGGAAAAAGTGTGTTTCTCCTTTGAAAAGAAAAAGTGAAAAAGTACAAGGAGATGTGCTCAAAGCAATTGGAAATTGTCTTACACCTGGAAGCCTGAAATGATGTCCAGATGACATCAGCTGGACAAGCAGATAATGGGAATCCCTTTGTTCCTGCTGAAGAAAGAATTGGAATCTCGATAAAATGGTACCACTCCCAATAACAGAACTGTTCTTTGCACTTGAGAACTGCTTGAAGAACATTTCAGAATCCAAATTAACCCCAGGACACTGAAATTGTGGTTTCTCCAGGATTTCAGTCACCACTGAGCACATTTTTATCAGCTGTGCAAAGGCATGTGGTACCTCCTGACATCACCAGATTTGGAGGAGGCTGGATGGCTCAGCAGCTACAAAAACATCTCAGTAACTTTTCATAAAGTCCCACCACGAAAAAAAAAAAATTCAAATGTCTTGCTACTGACTAAAAGAAATAAGAATATATTGTATCCTCAGTCACACAGCAACACTGATTTTCCTACATAAACAGAACCAACACAGTGCCCTGACAATGAAAAAATTGGTACTGACAAGGATGTACAAAGGAATTCAATTACCTGAGGATTACACCACGCTGATCCAAAGCAAGAAATAGAAGCAAAAACTCCCGACAATTTGCTAACTATAAAGTTCAGGAAAACCATGGACTTTGCAAATAAAAATTTATTTAAATGGTGAATAATTTATTTTTCCACTTTAAGAGTGGTTATGGGTCATAGCAAACCCACACTACTGACACAAGAAACAAACCCTTTGACACTTGACAGCAAAAAAGATTGCTTAGAGGACAAGGAATGCTCATACCAGAAATATTACTGGGGAAATGTGGAATTTTGTCAGAATCCACTCAGAGGACACACAGAACATTACTCTTGCCCTCAGCTACCACTGGAGTGACACTAAAACCCAGAGAAACAAGAAGTCTCAGTGAAGTACACAACATCACTGCCTCCACCAAGAAATTTTAATTGTGTGTTGCACAGCATCACCTTCCCTGTATTTTTGCTTTCAATAAAGGCATAAAATCAAAACCTTTAATTGGAAAAATAAAAGCTTATAATTACTGTCAAAACCTTTTCCAGGTCACTTTTAGGATTAGTTACACTTCCTGTTGTCTGCTCACATTAACTCACATTCATTTCCTCTGGAAGGTGAGGTGTCCTCTTACCTCACCTGGATCCAATAAAATCTATACAGAAAACTGTTCCTGCAGCTTCTAATACACTGCACAGCACTGGATAAATTGTAGACTGACTCATACATTGCTTAATTCTGGCATAATGAGCACCAGCTTTGGTTTGGCTTTGATACTCCAAAGCACATCCACAAAGTGAGTTTATGTTGAACACATTTCACTGTGGATTTTCTGGGGGGGTGGAAAACTTTGACTTTCCTTCCACCACTTGGCAGAGTCTTTCCCTGTTTATCTTTCAAAACAACAATGACAGACAGAGGACAAAGCATCCAAAGTCTGGTTGTTTGAAAAAAACTTGTAAAAAGCACAGCTTAATGCAATGTATAATGGGTTTGCATTTGTTTCTGCAAGTCTAAAACTGCCATGTTTAGACTGGGACTACCCACAGTAGTAACAGGCCTACCAATTGCAGACAAATGGACCATTTTCTCTCCAAATATGTAATGAGGCATGAAATCAGGGGGCAAACAGTGTGGTTTGAGGTCACTGATTTGTCAGAAGGCCACAAAACTGATGGACAATGTAACTGTCTCCCATGCCTTAAGGAAAAAAAAAAAATCACTCCCAAAGTAAAAATAGAAAAGCTATAAATAAACCTGATTTCAGTAAAGGTTTCATGGGATAACTGTCTTATTTCTAAAAGGATTCCAAGGAACCATGGTAATTCCCATAGCTACAGCTGACAGACAAGTTTGATGTACAGTGAGTCACGGAGCAGAGCACTGCAGAACAATTACTGAATTTCCTGCAGAGCCCAACCCCTGCACCAGAAGAGGACTGGAAAAAAAGGAAAAAAAGCTAAGCTGACAAACATTTCTTTTTTTGTTTGTGCATACACCCAGCTGCAGTGACCATTTTAACACCAACACTTCATGTTTGACAAGAAAATGCGCAACTCACTTCATAGTCAGAGAGTCAGGTTCTGACGTTCCCTGTCACAAACACTTCAGGACTCTGTTCCATGAGGGGAACTGGGTAAAAAACTCAGCAAGCAAGGATCCTCCTGCAGTAGGGTCTCACTAAATATTCTAAAGCATGTTTCCCATGTGAATTACACCAGCAACAACAAAACCTCAGGTCTGCACTGAGGTGAGCACTTCAGGAAGCCATTCCACTTCTCTAATTCCACCATTATTGCTTAGGACCTTCTCAACAGGACAACAAACTGGTGGCTGTTCAGACAGATGTGATCTGCCCTGGAAAATATCCTTTTTAAATACAGAATGCATCATTGAAGCAGTGCAATGCCAGTATAGCCATGTCAATGTTTTCCTTGAATAAAAATACCACAGGAAAATTCCTCCCTTTACAGACCATATCATACACCAGGGTTTGCAGAAAATGGCTAATAACCACTGCTGGATGGGTTTCCCGAAATTAGGACTTAAGTAGAGTGCTTTTCACTGGCTGGTGGCAGCTACAGAATCAACAATTTTTGACCTGAATGCCAATCTGTTCATTTCTTCTCCTCAGCTTTTCAATTAAGGCAGCCTTAGAGCTTGTCCTCTGTGGCAGACAGCAGAAAAGAAATGCTGAGTAACCATGAATCAAGCCCTACAATAGTATTTAAAAGGCAAAAGTCATGGAAGGCTTCCTGGAGTGCTGTGTGATCCATAAACCCACACTCACACATCATTTACTCATGATCTCTTTGCTTCCTGGGACATCAGGGTGCACTGGGAACAAGTAACACCCACACTAATAATTCAGCCTGCACCAATTCAAGAAAAAGCACCTTTTCCCTATTAGATTCTTCAACTGTCAGATTAACAACCTTCACTTTCCATCAGGCCAAGCACAGAGAGGATGTTTTTCTTAGGAAAGGACAAATCCTAAATTCCTTGAGCACCCTAACCTGTTACCAGTGAGTAAGCACTGCCTGTCTTAGCTCTGTGTAAGCATTAGTTGCTCTGGAAGTGACTAGAAAGAGATGGCTTTTAGCAGTGTCCCTGCTTTTTGAACCAGAAATAAATTAATACTTTCAGAGGTGGGCAAAGGAAGCTCCCAAATGTTGGGTTTGTGTCCCAAACTGGCAGAGAGTGGCTGCCCCAGTTCCAAAGGACAGCTGACATCCAATTTTCTGAGCACTTCCTCTTCAGCCCCAAATCAGAAAACACAGAACAGCAACAGGGTGGTGATGCTCCAGCATCTGGGGAGTCGCTCAGACAAGAGCAGCAGCCAAAATCCTCCTCAGCACAAAGACCTCGCTGAGCAGAGAATGTTCCAGGCAATAAATTTATAAAGGGGCTGTCACAAAATCAGCCTGGAAAGGGCAGAAGATTCCCAAAGAGGCATCCCAGGGTCAGTAAAGTGGAGGATTCTCTTCGTGAGACAGCAGCAACCAAAGTGTTGAGTGGGCTTTTATTTTTCAAAGTGTTGAGGGAGATTTTAATTTTTATTTTAGCATGACGGAACTTCTGCTGCTTCTAGATACCTCAAACTCCACATAATATGAACCCACATATTCAACAGTTGTGTGCCAAAATTTAAATGCATATTTTTTAGACAATCAGAAGTCTTCACAACATTGCCAAATTAAAATTAAAAACCCAGAACAACTAGGCCACAGAGCATTTTCAGCCAGTACATGCTTGCTGTTATACCCATATCTAACAAAACAGAACTTATTAGCATGCTACAAAATATGCCAAGGTAATATTCACGATTTTTTAAAATTAGTTTTATGGTGTTACCCAGACTTTCCACGACTTAAAGGTTTGGTGTGAAATAAACATTTCTGTTTGTGACATTACCTCACGACTTTTAGATAAAAATGCAGAACTCTGCATCACATTTTCTACAAGGAACAGCTCATGTAGACTATTAATTTTCCTTTTTCCATTTATGTCTACCAAAGCTATCAGCTTTTTTCTGCTTTTTTTCCTGCAACAACTGCTGTCCATACCTCTGACTTGATGTTTTTGAAAGAGTAGATGACACTATTTTATAATAAAATCATTGTGAAACTCAAAGCAGACAACATATGTGCCTGCTTGGTGTCCCAGCACATTTTGTAGGAGCTGAACAGAGATGCTGGCCTTGAAGAAAAGTAATGGGATCCCTGCTGGTAGCAGAAGATTATAACCACAATTACATTATTTATCAAACAGGCCAAATTAGATTTTTCATAATCAAATATGCAAAATATAATAATAATATGGACATTATATCTCTATTTGATACTAAAGTTTAAAAAAGACACCTCATGAGATAGTGATTCTATACCAGTAGAATATCTTAACCTGTTTCTTCTAAATAAAAAACCAATTTAACAGCATCCTCAAACTTGCTTAGACTGAAGAAGAAATTAAACCTCTGACACTCACCAGAATTCTGCTGATTTCCAGACCAGGCTAAATGGATATTACACAGGTGAACGGAATCTCTGGGAGGTTTCTTGGATAAGGTGTAACATCTTCAAGCAACACTGCTCAAATGATAGGCAAGGTTGTGAAAAGTTTTTGTTTGGTCACCTTTGAAATCTGAGGTGAGGCACTTTAGAATTTACACTGTGCTGCATGACCTTTGTCCTGAGTCTGTCCCAATGTTTTCTGCAGGTCAGTGCCACAGCTGAGACGGCCACGAGGCTCAGAGTGCCAGCACACAAACCCAGAGAGCTCCAGCCCGCACAGAGCCACACCTCAGCTCTCAGGAGGCTGCAGGATCTGCCCTCCCTGTCCCTCAGGCCAGGCTTTTGTACCCCTGATGCTGATGGGCTGCACCTGTGTGCCCTCTGCTCCCTCTGGGCACTGGTCAGTGCCCTCAGCACTCCATGGCTGTTCCCTCCAACCCTGCTCACCTGTGTGTGTGACACAGCTGCACTGCAGGGACCAGCAGCCCCGCTCCTACAGCCACTCACTTCATGTTCTTGAAACAATAGACAACACTATTTCATAATAAAATCACAGAGAAACTCAAAGCAGACAACATCTGTGCCTGCTTGGTGTCCCAGCACATTTTGTAGGAGCTGAACAGAGATGCTGGCCTTGAAGAAAAGTAATGGGATCTCTGCTGGTAGCAGAAGTTTATAACCACAATTAGATTCAGTTTTCTTTATCAAATAGGCCAAATATAATAATATGGACATTTTATCTCTCTTTGACACTAAAGTTTAAGAAAAAACACTTCATGAGATAGTGATTCTATACCAGTAGAATATCTTAACCGGTTTCTTCTAAATAAAAAACCAATTTAACAGCATCCTCAAACTTGCTTAGACTGAAGAAGAAATTAAATCTCTGACACTCTGACCAGAATTTTGCTGATTTCCACACCAGGCTAAATGGATATTACACAGGTGAACGGAATCTCTGGGAGGATTTTTGGATAAGGTGCAAGACCTTAAAACAGTTCTGAACAATGTTGAAATGATAGGCAAAGTTGTGACAAATTTTTGCTCAGTTACCTTTGAAATTTGAGGTGAGCTACCTGGAATTCATACTGTGTTGCACACAGTTACAAATACCTCTCTTCTCAGTGTATCACTAAGTGTTTATCAGGTCAGCAACAAATCTGTCACTGCTGTAAGCTCTGTGAATCAGGCAATGGAAAAGCACAGCAATTTTGGAGTGGTGATGTATGTCACTACTGCTTTATCCAGTTTTGACACGTGGGAATGGAATTTATAATGGTTTTATATTTCATTTAATTTATTAATATATTTTGTATTTAATTTATTTGCATTTATAATGGTTTTCCTTAATGCTCAGGTGGACAAACAGCAAAAGGCACAACCCACACGCTGTTACTCCCACAGATTTCAGCTTTGCAGTCCCAGCCTCAGAACCCTGGCTATCTCCTGAAGCAGGGATAAAATAATTTCTCCACAGATTTTTAATTATTTTCAGACCACAATCCCACCAGCTCCTGAACACTGTTCAAAAAGCTGGGTGAAAAGACATCCTGATTTATGGTTTGCATTCTAAAGGCAATTTCAGTGTCACGTTTCCATACAGAAGAAAATCCTTTAGAATACTATAGAAGAAAATACTTTACTCTCTCCCTAATCTCCTTCCCAGTGCTGACAAAGGCTGCTCTAAATAACAGATTAAAACAAACAAACAAACAAAAAACCCCACTTTGCTGCTTTGGTGATGTTTCTACTCCATTTGGCTCCAGTACTTCATTTTCTAATACATAAAACCACAGCAAAAATATACCAGAGTCATAAAAAACCCACTGCTGGATCTCAAGAGAGCACCTATCTCTATACCCAAATATTTATTTATAAATAAATATATTTATATAGTTATAAGTAAATATATTTATTTATATAAATAAATATTTGGGTATAGAGCTCCTTTTACCCAAACTGCTGCCCCATCTCAGTCCCAGATGATTTGGTGTCAGCACAGCTGTGAAACCCCAGGGAACTCCCTGTTCTGACACTTCCACCAGCTTCTGGTGGGAAAAAAAGGAAAAAATTCCCTTTTTTAGGTTCTTGCCATGCCTTTCTGTGCTTGCCCTAAGTTTCAGCTTTTTTACTGTTAACATCCACTGGAGATCTGCTGGAAAGCCAGAGAGTTTAATTGTTAATAGCACAATTGTTTAGTTAAAGCAGAAAAAATTTTGTATGGGCATTAAGAGGTAATTTAAGGCTTTCTCTTAGGTGGCACCAGCACCATCACAGCTTGAAACTGAGATCAGAATTATAAATTTAATGTACTGATTAGGGCAGCTGTGTCCTGCTCGTTGTTCTGAAAACCCCAAGGGTGATTAAGGTGTGCTGGTTAATTCTGATAATTAACCAGCTTGAGAGAAAACCCACCACAGGGATGAAGGCTGGTCAAAATTCCACACCTCCTCCCTGATAAATCCCTTTTTGTCCTGAAGATGTTCATGGAAGAGTCAAGGCTGGAAGGGACTTTTGGGATCATCACACCACCCCACCCAGGAGCCTCTGGAACACATTGTGGGATTTATTTAATAAAAAAAAAAAACCAACAAAAAAACCCAAACAAAAAAACCCAACAACAAAAAACACACAGAAAAAACCAACCCCCCCCAAAAAAACCAAAACAAAACCAAACAAAACAAACAAACAAAAAACACCAAAAAAAACCCCCAAAAACGCCGTGAAAATCACAAAAGAATCCCCCCAAAAAACAAAAAAACACAAACAAAAAAAACACACAGAAAAAACCAACCCCCCCAAAAAACCAAAACAAAAACAAACAAAAAACGACAAAATACCCACAAAAAACCCACGAAAGAACCACCCCAAAACAAAACAAAAAAACACAAACAAAAAAAACACACAGAAAAAACCAACCCCCTCAAAAAAACCCAAAAAACTAAACAAAAAAAACCCACAAAAAAACCCCAAACAAACAAAAAAAAACCACACACACACACACAAAAAAAAACACAAAAAAAAA
>VWZP01004286.1:182744-236196 GCA_013396995.1 Dicaeum eximium
AAAAAAACCAAAACTCTGAAAGGAATAGAAGATGCATGGTCTAATTCTAGAATAAATTTAGTATCATCTGGGCTGGAAGGCTGTGATTTCTTTCTATGTTTTTTAAATCACTTAAATCCAGCACGTCAGGCCCGTGGGTAAAAGTTTGCACTGCGGATCTGATTGACTCCAATGCTTTCTCTAGGGTGACCTCCACAGGAGCTCCTGAAGGCTTCAGAGGTGTCTTTGAGGCGAAATCCAGGTGTCCTGAGAGAGGGCAATGGATCCCTGCTCAGTTGGGGTTCAGCTGCAGGCCACCAACGAGTGCCACAAGACGTACTACACGCGCCACACGGGCTTCAGGAGCAAGCAGGACGTGTCCTCGTCCGACCTGCTGCTGCTGCAGCTCAGGACTGGCATCACCCTGTCCGACAGCAGCACCATCTGCCTGCACCACGCCAAGATCTACATCGACAGGTTCGAGGACCTGCAGAAGTCCTGCTGCGACCCCTTCAACATCCACAGGAAGCTGTCCAAGAAGAGCCTGCGCGCCATCGACCTGGACGACGCCGCTTTCCTCAGCGCCAAGTTCGGCCGGCAGTTTGTGCCCGGCTGGAAGCTTTGTCCCAAGTGCATGCAGATCATCAATGGCAGCGTGGATGTGGAGCCTGAGGAGAGGCAGAGGAGGAGGCTGGATCCAGATGTACGTGTATGGAGCAGTTTTCCCATCCCTTCTGCGCTCTGCAAGCTGTTAGAGTTCACAGGACGCGAAGAAATCAGATTTTTCTCTCATAGAAATAAGAAAAATTTCTGTAGTCTTTCAGATGTGCAGGAGTTCATTGTATTTAAACTGTTAGAGTTCATAGAACCACTACATGAAGAGATGAGATTTTTCTCTCATAAGAAAAATTTCTGTAGTCTTTCAGATGTGCAGGAGTTCATTGTATTTAAACTGTTAGAGTTCATAGAACCACTACATGAAGAGATGAGATTTTTCTCTCATAAGAAAAATTTCTGTAGTCTTTCAGATGTGCAGGAGTTCATTGTATTTAAACTGTTAGAGTTCATAGAACCACTACATAAATCAGACTTTTCTCTCATAGAAATAAAGTGAAGGGATGGAAAGAAAGGATCAAGTCTTTCAGATGTGCAGGAGTTTACTGTATTTAGAGTTCATAAAACTACTACATGAATCAGATTTTTCTCTCATAAGAAAAATTTCTGTAGTCTTTCAGATGTGCAGCAGTTTACTGTATTTAGAGGTCATAAAACTACTACATAAATCAGATTTTTCTCTCATAGAAATAAGAAAAATTTCTGTAGTCTTTCAGATGTGCAGGAGTTCACTGTATTTAAACTGTTGGAGTTCATACAGCTACCACATGAAGGAATCAGATTTTTCTCTCAGAAATAAAGTGAAAGGATGGAAAGAAGGATGTAGTCTTTCAGACGTGCAGGGGTTCACTGTATTTAAACCTTTGTTTAGAGAACCTTAGAAAGTCTTCTCTGATTAAATAATACGGGCTCTAAGTTGTGAAAAATTGTGTGTGTTAGGGTGACTGATAAATTCATGTAAATACCAGACTGCTGCTGGTGTTTTAGGCTGTTATTCAAGCCTTGCAAACAACAGACTGCTGTGCTTGGAGCTGAACTCCGCAGAAGTTGCTTCTAAAGATTAAAAAGAAAATTTTAACTTCTTCAGTTAAAAACAAAAAGGAAAACAAAGCATTTTTGCTTGCAGCTGCCAAGGAATGAGCCTGCAGTGAGGTGAATTCAGTGTTGTGGTGTCTGGGCTGTTGAGGCCGTGGCATTTGGTCAGGGGCAGTGCAGAACAGAAGGGTGTGGGAGGGTGGCTCTCCAAGTGCTGGGAGCACTGGCCAGGCTGTTGCTGGGGTCAGAGACAGGCATAGTTCTCTAGCATAAAGATTTTAAGACTTAAGTTGTTTCTCCTGGGAAATCACAGAATGATAATTCAAGAATTCATCTGTGTTATTACAATATCCTGGACTGGATGTTTTCTTAAGAATTGATATTTGCATTTATAATTAAGTGATGTTTTCCCTTCCTTCAGGGGCGCACAGCCAAGGCTTTGAAGTCTCTCCAGTTTGCTAACCCAGGACGCCAGACCGAGTTCACTCCAGAGACCAGTAAAAGGGAAAAGAGAAGGCAAACAAAAATCTCAGTGTTCAATTCAGACAGGTAATTTGTTAGTTGTATTTACATTAATTAATTTGAAAATAAAATGGCCTTGGTGGTCAGCCTAGAACATGATCTGTGGGGGTGTTTGTGAGTGTGTATGGATTGGGTTCTTGGTTTTAGGGATGTTGAAGGTCACTCTCATTCCTAAGATAAAGAGAAGATAAAACATTAGCTTACAGTTCATATTTCAGGCAAACACCAAAAGGTGTTTGTGAGGCACAATGCTACACAGACCATACATGGAGCTATTAATACATGCATAAACTCAAATTCTGATAGTAAGATAAATTTGAGTATAGTAAAATCAAGGATGTTACAACTTAAAATACCGGTCATCATCTTTCTGTAAGCTCAGTAGTAACACTTGGTCAACAAAAGTGGGCAAGTTAGGACCTTACCTTCCTTTTGAAAAACAGAGTTAATATTGGATGATACTGGAGAACAAGTTCCAGCCTTCTCATGTGACTGATAAAAAACAAAACAAAAAAAAAGACATTCTCTATTTGTGTAAATATGCAAGAAATATCACCTGAATACATTGCCCCTGCTCTGCACCTCAGTGTAAGTTACCAGACAGAAACAGGCACCAAATGTGCTGCTCACCAACTCATCCTTTCCTCTCCCTCTGTTTCTTCTGCTTACTTTGGGCACAGAGTGGAGATACAATTAGGACTGAAAAATGTTAGCAAACACAGTAGGGTATGCATATCTTAGAAATTAAAAAGTGAACACCTGAAGGAAGCAAACTTCACAGCTGTTAGCGCCTTGGCATCAAAACAAAAAGCGGATTTTAACGCGGACAATAACTATGGGAAAATAACAGCAAAATGTTGTTTTTCTTTGCACAGGCAGGTGCTGCCAGCCAAGAGCAAGGTGTATGACAGCCAGGGGCTGCTGCTGCTGAGCGGGATGGACCTGTGTGACTGCCTGGACGAGGATTGCCTGGGCTGCTTCTACGCCTGCCCCAAGTGCGGCTCCAACAAGTGCGGCACCGAGTGCCGCTGCGACCGCAAGTGGCTCTACGAGCAGATCGAGATCGAGGGAGGGGAGATCATCAGGAACAAGCACGTGGGGTAGTGGGGGTGGGCTTGTTCCATCCTGGCTGCATGGCCGTGCTTTGGTAGGGATTTCATGGAAGCTGGTGGAACTTGCCAGGAGCCTCGTGATGAATGTGCTGGCTCTCACAGCCATTTTCAGTGTGATCAGGGACATGGCCACACACTTGGGTCTGCCTTGTGCCAGGACCTCACTGAAGGTGACTGGAGTCACTAGGATCTCACTGAACACCTGTACTCAGGTACAAGGTGCTGGATTCTGCTGTGATCTGTCCTGAGCCACTCACTGTTCTTTCATTCACGTGCCATCCCCTTGTATCCCTCATCTCTCCTTCTCAATTTTGGGTTTTAATCTGTTTTATGTGAAATGCTGTGAAAGGTCTCACCTAATTTACATGCAGTATTAATGAGGCTCTCTCTCTAGTATTAACAGTGAATACTGTATGCTACACAGACCATAGGTGTAGCTATTAATACATGCATAAACTAAAATTCTGATAATAAGATAAATTTGAGTATAGTAAGATCAAATAGGCTACACTTAAAATATTGGTTATCATCTTTCTTCTGTAGAGTATTGAAGCTACATCTCATAAATGCAATCCTGTTCACTTAAAAAGGAGTCAAAAGCATTTAGGTGTTCAGGTCTCATCCCAGTTACTGGGACTTGAGATAAAGGTATCCTTATGAATTCATAAGGATATGAATTCATATGAATTCATATTAAAATATTGAAATTAACCTGTCAAGGCGTTGTGTTAAAGTATTACTTACTACTTTGTTGGTTTCTGTAGAACAAAATGAAAATAATTTTGCTATGTTATCAGTCTGTAATTGGATGAAACCAGTACTTCAACAGCCCTCTCCCTTTTTTTTTTCCTCTTTTTACTGATTTTTAAGGTTTATATGCAGCTGAATTGAACTTGAGTGTCTGTTTCCAAACTAAGATTGTCTAGACTGTTACCAAAAAATCCAGATGAATGGAAAGTATCTTTAGTTGATACATTATCTGTCCTGATAAAATTAAACCTTTAAACTATAAAAAGGCTTATGGAAAAGAATTTATAACTGAAATCTAAGTAACATTTTTATTCTTTGTATTTTTGTTGTATTTTGTATACATTTCCTATTCTTTGATGAGTTAGAGCTGCATGTTTGTTGGGTCACATTTTTTCAGTAATGCTGTTAGCATTGTTAGTTCTTGCAGACTTACTTGGTAAAGTTGTATAATCTTGCTGTGTGCTCAGCAGATTTTTTTCTGTTCTGGTGTCATGAATGTTGCCTTGTCGAAATCTAAAGTTATTCCTTGAGTTCTGCTTGACATTTGCTGGTCCTAGTGGAGTATAAGCACTGAGATGTTACATTTTGATTAAATCTGTTATAAACATAATCAGACTCTTCTTTTTGGTCAGAACTTTGGCAGTTGCTGCAGTGGATGTCTCTCACTGTTCCATCTCCTAGGCAATCTTTTGAATTAGGTGAAAATACAAACAGGTAACTTTGAGGGGAGTGAGAGGGGAAAAGCTGGTTGAGTTGTATAATTTACCTGTGTTTATTATTTTCTTTAATTAGACCAGAGATGGCAGTACCCATTGTTAATAAACTTAACAGGCTCCCACGTGTTTGATGAGTGTAACCACTTCAGGTCCACAGCCAGATTTTGGATTCAGTGACCACCAGTAACTGAAGGTGCCTGGAGCATCTCATTATTAGAGCTGTATTTCTCCTTCTCCATTAAGTCTGTGCCAGGTTAGTACATTCAGCCTCTCAGTTTACAGGTGCAGGTGGTTGCTTTCCCAAATAAAATACTTATTTTCCAACAGAAGGCATAGGACTGCTGTTTGACTAAAAACCTGCATCAAGTAGTGGGTACTGTCCCTAAGGACATTTAGGGTTTAGGGTTTTTTCCTGGTAAAAAAAGACATTTTGGTGTTGGCTGTTCACATGTCCTCCTGACATATTCAGGACATTTCCATTGATCTCCATTTCCTGAACATGCCTAGGCTATAGGGTGTTCCCAAGTCCAGTAGCATGTTTTTATACAGTTCCAGGTGCCCCACAACCATTAACTTGTTACAAGTCAAACTTTACCATCTTGCTAGATTTAAACTGCCTACAGCACGAATTTCTCTTGTTGCTGTCTGTATGAACACACAGATTATTTTGTCACCATCTCAAGTGAGTGCAGGTGACTCCCAGCAGCACAGGTACTGCCCCATCTGCCACAATTACACTGAGCCTGTGGAACAGGACATTATTTTAATAGAGCCAAAGGAAACAACCCCTTTCCATAAAATCCAAAATTCATAACCACTTGGAGCTCTGCGTGCAGGGAAGGCAGCTGCAGGTGTGCCTCAGTACACTCACTTCAGCATTATGCCACATTTATCTTTGGGAGTATGTTATATCCTTAGACACAGCAAGAATTTGGGTTTTTTAAATCAATTGAATTCTTTACTTCAGTAACTAACCAAAGACAGCTTAGAACTTTTGAATCTCTTAGCATTCAGGATAAGCTGGAAGTGGACAGACTTGCACAAAAATTGTAATTTTGTAAATCCAGAAGTCCGAAGTAAAGCTCCTAAATGAAAAGAAGAGAGCAGCTAAGGTGACAATTTCTTACCTTGTCCCTCATGATCCAGGCCTTTTTCCCCAACAACTCCTCAGCAAACATCCTGAAAGCTTTGTTCATCTGTACTCTGGTTTCTAACCAGTCAGTACCCCACAAATGCAACTTCATTCAAAGGCCCCTTCAGCCACTTCTCTCCCACTTCAAATTACACATTCTTTTCAATCCAACTGATAGTAGAGGAACAGTTCATTGAAATTAATATATTCAAGGATCATTAATTACAAGTTGCATCTAATATTCACCAGTGTGGAAGCCATGACCAGAACTACTGTTACTCATTCACTGCAATTAGATTTCAAATCATCAGCTGTCCTCCAACATGTGTTAAAAAATACTGTAGGGAGGTGTGAACCCTTGCCATTCAACTGCCCAGTTCACTCTTGGAAGGAGTTTTGTGCCATTATCCCACTCTGGAATATGGAATTTACCTGTTTCAAGTCCCTCTGTGGTGGTTTTGCACAGGAGGCATTTGGGGTAGTGATAAAAAAGCTTTTTTGTAAATAACAGTCTGTGGAACCACTGGGAAGCAGTGGTGGCAGAACAAAATGAAGAGAAGCAATCAACTATGAAAAACCACCTTAAAAACATTAAATAGAAAATCTTTCAAAAAATAAAAACAACATCTAACAAAAACCACCTAATTAATTAACACCCAAAAGTTCCCTAAATTAGTTTTTCCTTTAAATCTACTCTAAACTAAGCACCCAAAATGCCACCAACCCCTCACACCTATAACCCACCAAACCTGAACATTTCCAACACCAAAAAACCTAATAAATAACTAAATAAACCAAGCTACAACCCACCAAAAAAAAACTTCCTAAGTTTATCATCTCTTTTAAGACAACAAAAAAAATTACTGTTTAATATTTTTATACTAATAAACATTAATTATAACTGTATGCTAATAAATATATAATAATAAAATTTGTAGATAATTATATTTATTATAATTATTATATTTATTATATTTATTATATGTATAATATATTGTATATAGTGCTATATATTTATATATTATATTATTATTACAAAAATTATATTATTATAATTGTATAATGATTATATAATAATTGTATTATTGATTATATAATAGTGATTATATATTAATAATAAACATGCTAATCAATGCTAAATATTTATACTAATTTATACTAATAAATACTTTAATATCAAGTAAACAATTTTCTCACTTTTCCCAAAAAAAAACCCCACCTTTTTCCCGAACCAATTAAGAGAAGAGCCACTCTTCTCTTCTTCCCCCAGCTCCCTTGGCACGTACTCAGCAGCAGATTAGATCTGGATCACACACTGAGTGACTTTCTAAACTCTAGCTAGGACGGGATTAACTCGTGTCCTAAGCTCAGTCCTCCATCTCACCCACAGATGTCAGCATTACCCACTGCAACCTCCTGAGCGTGCAGAGCTCCAGCCTGCACTGAGAGCAGTTCTCTTCTGTCATCCTCTGAATATTCTGAATATTCTATCCTCTGAATTTCGCATTGCTACTCTGGCTTTTTTTCCTTGCATTTTAGCTGACAGCTCTACCTGTGTTTAAATGGATTGTTTTAGCTGCTGAATCAGAACCATGAAGCAGACAACATTAGTTAACATACTGAAAAGGATATAAATCTATATGTATGTGTGTATATATATTTTTTTATATATGTGTGTATGTATGTATACACCAGCAAGCACCAGCTGTGCAGCCTGGGTAAGCTGGTTACCAGGACCATCACAACTCCAATTCTCAAAGAGAAATCACTGGGAATTCAAAGATCCCACTTCATTCACAGCTTTTAAGGCTTCACAAGTCATCTGAGAAACCTTTTAACACAACTGTTTGGCCTAAAGTTGAAAATTTCAGTTACATAAGTTTTCTTAATTCACTATTTCTTTTTCTAGTTAGTCCTGCATTAGAGTACCTTATAATCCAGGTGAGAATGAATTTTCTTCTCACTTCATCCATTTCCTCTTGTAAGTTTGTAGCACACAAAAAAAATACCCCAAAACCCACCAAAAACCCCACCACCAAACCTCCAAGCTGCTCCTTTCCTTCTGTTTTATAACATGGTAGTGCTCTCTCAGCTGACTTGCTTTTCAATCAGAGGGGCTGGATCTTGACAGCTGACTTCAATGCTCCTGCAACTTCTCTCTTGACAACCATCTCTTTTTAATAGTCATTACCACTGGAGTGATTATATTTCAGCTTAGTTTTCATTTGTTACCTCTGTGCTGCTTCCTGGGAGTTTCAGTTCAATCTCTAGGAAAAAGAGAAACAAATCAGAGCTACTTCTCTGCTAAACACACTTGTGCAGGATGCCTGACCTCCTGCAGGCTCCTTCAATTCTGCAGCCTCCTCATGCCAGCACTGAGGGAGCCCCAAATCCCAGCTGCAGAGTTTTTGGGCTCAGCAGTGAGCTCCTGCTCACAGTCCTGGTGACTGGAGTGAAATTACTTGGAGCAGTGAGGAATCCAAGCCAGTTCTGCCCAGGGGGAAGGTGCCAGGATGAAATGCCAGGACTGGCAGGACCCTTTGGACAAAGCCACCCTCTCTGGCTGTGTGTGAAACAGGAGGAGGGATTGTGCCCAAAACCTTGTGATCCCAAGAAGCCACCGTGGAAAGCAGCTAGAGAGTGCACATCTAAAATAAAATTGCCTTCTGTTGTGGGATTCCCAAAATAAAATGCTGGGCAACCTTTGCAGGATTGTTCCCTGAGGTGCCAGTGATGTGTTGTGTGCCAAATGCCTGGATCTGAACTACTTGTGGTTCCCTTTGGAGTTCAGAATGAACTTGGGGATGGGGAGAGGGCAGCCAGACGTGCAGAACAGACTTTTCTTGTGCTTTCCCTTGGATGTGGTCAGTATAAAACTGGCTAGAAAGCAGGAACTTACACGAATGAAAGTTGGTCACATCTCCAGATAAAACCAGAATTTTATTTTTCACAAGAGGTTTTCTTCCTATTGGCTTTGAGGGTTTGGTTTTGCTCTTATCAAAAACCCCAGAAAGGCCAAATTGATCCAGCCTAGCCTGTGCCAACTCTCTCTGCTTTATGACTCCCCTGGTAATTTCTTCTCTGTGAACTGCTCACTTCTAGAAATATATAGAAATATAGAAATAGATAGAAATATTATTTATAGAAATATATAGAAATATATTAGAATATCAATTGTAGAAATATAATTTCTACCTGCATGGTGCTCCAAATGCTCCAAGGCTGATTCAGATCTCCAGTGTGTGTGTGCACACTGAATGTGGTGGGTTTAATATAAACTTTGTGCCTCTTTCTTTGTACATTTAAATGTTTACATTTTGATTTTGTTTTGGTTTTTTTCTCTTTGATAGAATTACAGACAACATTTATATTTGAATAAGAAGCAAATAATGCATGGCAGAGTACACATCAGGGAACATCAAATTGGTTTTTTTTCCAATTACGAATCTATTTCAAATAGGTTAATGCAATTAAAGGATAATTAGTAGAGGTGCAAAGTCAAGGTTATGATCAGAAATGGTTACCCTTTCACTTCAGAGGGCTGTCTGACTAAATAAAACATTCCTGTGGGGCAAGTTACTCTGAATTTCTGCAGGTATCCAGAAACATGTCTGGCTCTACGAGTGGCTCTCCCAGTATAAACTACCATTTTGGGAAAGGGGAAATTAAAGTGGCTTTATCACTGATTGATAGTGGCATAAGTTCACTTCAAAATAGGATATTAATTAACAATATATTGGTAGTTTTTAATAAGCAGCATCATGACACACTTTTAAATAGTAACTATGCTAAACCAGTCATACTTCCTGAGCAGTGAGCTTAGTCTGAGTTGCCAGTGCTTTGATGAGCAATCAGCAGCAAGATAAAGAAGCAAAAAGGCAATTCCAGCCTTCTGACAGGCCCCTCCTGGGCCTGAAATTTGGATCATTTGTCCCCAGCTAGAGAAGGAATTTTGTCTCCCTACTCTGTGAGGAGAGCTTCCCAACAATTAATATGAAGTTCAGAACTACATGCTAAAGCAGCAGAATTTCAGAATTTCAGAATTAGTCAGAACAGCTGAGAACTGTGGAGAGGGGTGGTTGTAGAGGTGAGGATATTTATTTATTCAGATAAAGCCACGGACTCCCACCCTTCAAAAGTCCAAAAGTGCTGGAGATTCCTGCCTTTCCTCAGAAGCCTGGCTGCTGCTGTAGTGCTTCAGCATCAGGGGTGATTAGTGAGGTTTTGCCAATCTGTTTTATTGAAGTGCAGGAAATAAAGCAGTGATCCTTTATTATTAGCTGCTTTATTGGACTGGTAATAGTGCCTAAACAGGGCTGGGGCTCCACTTTGCTCCACTTTGCTCCACTTGGAACCCCTGTTTGCTGTGAGAACTCATTTCCTACAAGGGTTTCAGTGGGACAGGGATGGTAGAACTAAACATAGAGAGAGTTTGGTTTGTCACATGGACGTTTTAAACAAATATAATAACATTAATACCAATAATAACATGATAGTAATGTAATAGTAATGTAATAGATATGTAATAGATGTAATGTATGTATTAGATAGTAATGTAATAATAATAGTAATGATGATGATGGTGATAATAATAATTACAGTAATCATAACATATTTATATTGTTTAAATGATAAATTGTTTTATTTCTCGTGTGGTATTTATTTTGCCTGCATCCCACAGTACCTGATGCAGACAAAAATGCTCCTCTGTTTACAAACTAGCCAAAGGGGGCTGAACAGCAGAAAATAAAATACTGAGCCCTAAAAACACTGAGCTCAGGAAATACTGAGCCCTGTGGAGCAAAGAGAAAGTGGAAAAGCAGCTGAGGTAAAGCATTTCCCTCATTCCCTGGAGGCATTTCCCTATCTCAATAGCTGGAGGAATAATAAGTAAATAAATGCAATGCCTTATTTAGCTGAGTTGTTGTTGGAGCCCTTTGTCTGCAGCGTGCTCAGAAAAAAACTTTTGGATTGATCTGGAGTGCACAAGCCTATTTTCTATTAAAGTGTATTAATGCCAGGTTCTGTGCAATTAGTGAAAAGTCAATTCCCATTACTAGTTAACGTTATTGAGTATCTGCTTTCTTTAATAAAAACCTATGTCCAGCATAAAAGACAATAAATCCATGAGCAGCCACTTTCTAAATCTATTCTGTCTCCTCCAAAAATGCAGAGGGAGTGCAGCCATTTGGAAGTCAGGATGGGTTTAGGAGAAGAGATCCNTTTCTTTTTTTTTTGTGGTTTTTTTTTTTTTGTGGTTTTTTTTTTTGGTTTTTTTTTTTTGTTTTTTTTTTTTTGGTTGGTTTTTTTTTGGGGGGGGTTTTGTGGGTTTTTTTTTGTTTTGTTTTGTTTTGTTTTGGTTTTGTTTTGTTTTTCTTTGTTTTGGACAAGCCTTTGCCTTTCCCTAAGAGCTGTACACGTGCAGACTGGTGTTCAAGTTCTACATTCCCTCAGCAGCATCTCAGCCCAGCTTGGCAGAAATTCTCCATGGAATTAGAGAGTCTCACATGTCTGGATCATACACAAGCAGGATGATTTCTTTTTGGCACAGCCCTTTTGGGTGTCCCACCCCTGGAAGTGCCCAGGGATTCTGAGTGCCAGGAGCACCTGAATGCTTGGCTAAAAACCAGACCTGCAAAAGGTCTGCTAAGGTGTGGGTTTTGAGCTTCTCTGTGCAGGTTTCATGTCTGGTTCACCCTCAAATAAATGAGGAATGTGATTTGAAATTCACAAAAAATAACTGAAACAGGAGGGGAAAACTTGTTTTTCCTCGGGTCAGAAAAATGACAGCTAAACAGAAAGCTAAACAAGAATTGAGAGGAAGGGTGCAAGGTTTATGGTTCTGCTCCTGATGTTGCTGTAGTTTACTCTTGGTTCTCACTTTCACCACGGACCTGCAAAACCCCAAAGGCTGGAAAGTGAATAAAAGGCAAGTGAAAGGCAGCTGCTGTCAGTGGCCTTTTTTGTTGTTGTTAATGGCACCTGCAGAACCAGGGGGAAAGGAGGGACTGGGGGGCACAAGCAGCTAAAGATGGCTAAAGGACAGCAAGTGTATTTTCCTTCTTTCTGTACAGAGAAGGAAAGCAATAAAGCTGCTCTGCCTCTTTTAATGATTATTTGCTAAACATCCAAGCAGCTGAGTTGTTAGTCAGAATGAATGTAGATGAAATTCAGACATAGACAAAGCTATTTGTAGAAATTTGATTTTTACAGGCACATTGGCAGTACTTTTTTTCCCCAGAAGTCTTGCATTTTGATTTAGCTGAGGGAAAGGAATTACATTATGTGATTTAATTACACGATTGTGACTCACACTTTGTTACAAATACTGAGCAGTGAAAATGGAAGCAAAATGCAAGCTATCTGTTAGGTAAACATGTTCTTTTAAACTGTTGACTGAATTTGAATAATGAATAAATTGGAGGAAATGGCAATCTGCTTGTGGAAGTTTCAGAAAAATAAAGAAGGGCTAAGCTCAAAAGGTAAATTATTAATGTTGGTATATTCGCTTTGCTCCCCTTATTTGTAACACAGGAAATGTGATTTGTGTGTCTATGTCATTTTAATATTAACTCAGTTGCCAGCTCAGATCTAAAATAATGAGACAGATGCAAGATCTTTCATTTCCAGAGAAGCGTTTTTAATGCAAATGAAATCAATCTGGTAAAACATTCTGCCCAAAGAGGAGCTAAAGACTGGGGCTTGGAAGGTTTTATACTCTTCATTTGCTTTGGAAGGTTTTATGCTCTTCATTTTCTCCACCTGTGGTGGGACAGAGATGCACACATGGAGGAGGAGGAGGAGGAGGATGACACCAGCTTCTGCTTGAGCTCAGCACGTGCTGCCAGCTTGATCAGGAGCCACTACAGCACTGTAAACAAGAGTGAAAAAAAATGAGATACTCAGGTGTGTACAGCTGCAGGGCTGAGAGTTAAGGGCAGAGCAGCAGAGGAACACATGGTCCTCTCCTCCTGTAAAGGGTAAATTACCACGGAATTCCTCTTGGACATCCAAGGGACATGGCAGACTGGCTCTCATCTGCCTTTGAAGCTGCTCAAAACAAGGAGAGAACCCCCTAATTTTTTGAAGGAAGTCCTCTGGAAGGCTGAGGAGATCCCTCAAGAGAGCAGCTCTCCTCTGAGGATCCTTGGAGGGCTGCAGCTGCTCTCCAAATCTGCTGGACAGAAAAGCTTGGACCCGCCCCTATCTATCCACTGAGCTGGGAATTCGGCTTCCAAGGCATGGGAAACCCAGAGTGTTGGGTGTAACCATCCACCTTGCCCTGGATGGTTGTTTCAGAGCAGAGCAGCCCTGTGGGGACAGGCAGGAGAATGAAGTGACCCTCACCAGCTTCAAGATCGGCTCTCTCTGGGACACACATTGAAGAAATAACAGAGAGACTTGGCTTTTTGTCCTCAACTTAGGCAAAGCCTGTGCCAAGCTCAGTGGAAGGATCACCTATGGGCTTTAGAGTGTGAAAATATTGTCAGGCAAAATTCAGGTCTTATTTTCACACCACGGGAGGAGAGCAACCCAGGAGTTGTTGTCCTGTTGAAATTGTCAGGCAAAAAAAATAACCCAGGACAGTTAACCCAGCAGTTACAACTGGGTGGAAATGACTCTTTGTTTAACCCAAAGGGTGGTGGGGCAGAGGTGAGGACACTGTGGAGTTTGGTCCAGCACCTCTCTTCTTTATTAGGCTGTACCTGTCTCCAGACTTGTTGTTTTGGGGTGGGTCCAGCTGCCACAGGCAGCTGAGGTGGTTGAGCTGCCCTGCACAGAGGCCAGGAGTGTGCTGGCCTCCTAAATCCTTACAAATTTATCCTTATTCCCCAGGGTGCTGGTCCTGTGTTCCCCAGAAGCTGCTTGTGTACCAGCACCAAAATGAAAAACACCTCCAAAAACTAAAAACAAAGAGGAGAAGGGCGAGGAAACAAGACATACCTGCAGCAGCCCCGGCTGTAAATTCCCCCTGCGTCCCACCAGCAGTGTCATGCAGAAGGAAAATTGTTCTATCAGTGCCTGTGTTAGATTCATGACCCCACCACAACCTTGAATTGGCCTTTAGTTGTCGCTGATGGGAACTGAAGAACAGCTCCTGTCGACATGATTGCTGCTCTCCAATGAATCAGAACACACAGGGCACAGAGCAGCACATTAAACTAGCAACAGAAATATATCACTGTACTTTTATATAGATGTATTGCTTTTGCCCAGGCATATAAATGATTGGGCTATCCACTTATTTTTTTTCCAGGGACCATAAATTAAAAATAAGCTAAGGGTTTGGAAATTATGTTCTCTCTCTTTCCCCTCTTCCCTTTTCTCTCTCTCTTTTTTATTTTTTTTTTTTTATTTTTCAAAGCTGGGTAGCTACTTTAGGTCTACATTTTAAAGGTAATCTTAGTGCCTATGTCTACCTGACCATCCTTTTTTTCTAAATCTACCAAGCAGTTGTTGCTTAGGTAATTTAACACTCCAGTTTGATCACACTAACTGTATGTATGGATCCCCATGCTGCTCCTGCTGCTAATGAACACCTACAAGGCTGTAGTTTTTCATTTGGTGAGACAAGTTTCTGAAATGGCAAAATCTATGTGTGCCAGGTGCTGGGGGGTTTTTTCCCCTAACCCATATTTTATAAAGTAAGATTATTTCAATATACTTTGAGCAAAGGTCACTTTGACTTGAAAGTTGGTGTGATGCACTGCTGCATAATTCAAGGTAGTGCCTCAAAAATGGAAATGTTTCACCATTAAACTGCATTTAATTTTTGCAACTTTCTCTGCTTGCTGATTGAATCATCTGTTTAAAATACCCCTTTAAATTGGAGGTGATATCACCAGATCTGCAAAAACTGGGATACACTTTGTCCATTGCACATTTCCAGTCTTTTGCAATTCATCATTTACCAGCTCTGCAGCAAGATGTAGAAGCCATAAGAAACCTGCTCCCCTTGCATTCTTCCTGCAGCTTAGGGAATTTAATTTCAGATGAAAGGCAGGACAAGAGTCCAGGGATCCATTTTTTGTGGTCTGAGGCCAGGGCAGGCAGGCATTGTAGGGTTTTTTTCCAGCCCTGGGAACCCTAGTCCAGGTGAGCAGCCCCTGGCTATGAAAGCAGAACAACTGACTACTACAGGGCAGACTTTTCCTTCAACAATCTGTGGGACTGAGCTGCCAGATTGTTTTCTGCTTGTTCTTTGAATGTGTTATAAAAGACATTTTCAGCTCTGCTTTTCTTGGGCTACCTGCTAAAGGGGTTTGGTGTAACCACGTGTCCATGTACTGGATAAAATGGTTTTGCTGGCCACTGCCATATGGCCTGGTGAAAGAAAATAAATGAGCTGGTCACAGCTATGTCCCCTCAACAGTCCCAAGCACCAGAATGGTTCCTCTGTGTCTTTTCACCAAGCCCTGGGTGACTGAATCTTTGCTGTGCACCACTTCCCACCAAAACCAGCCAGGTATAAATGAAAACCTGGCTGCATTATTGTCTGTAAAAGACCAGCAATTTCCAGAGCTAATTCAAGGCCCACAGTTAACCCAGGACTGGTGGGTGAAACACTCATTGCTGTGTTTTCTCAGGGGATGGAGCCACAGCTGTAGGATAAGGGATTTATGGCCATCACCTGCATGGAGACCAAGGCTGTGTTTGCCCAGAGCAGCCAGATGTCAGGCTTGGACTCTGCTTTCACACTGCCAGCAGTCAGCCAGGCCCATCTCCTGTGGATTCAGTCCCTTTCAGAGCCCACCTGATGCTCTGTCCATGTTGACATTCTCAGGGTAATGGATGCTGGTAACTGATCCTCCAGATTAAAAAAAAAAAAAAGTAATTTTATTTAAAATGACACATTTGCTGTGTGGCTAAAGGGCTGCCCCAAAGCATATCTATTCACCTTGTGGTCTTGGCCAAGCCAAGTAGCTGGTACTTGTTTGCTGAGCTGGGGAATCAGGAAGTTGGGCAGGTCTTTCTTTTTTCCTTTTTACAGAGTTGTTTTCAGTTTTTACTTTCTAACAGCTTTAGCATAATCCTATTTTAGTTTACAAACTAACTTGCAAGCCTGACTGGTGCTAAGTTCTAGACCTGCTGGAGTTTCATGTCTCAGGATTTGCTTCTGAGCCCCTTTAGGCTGTGGGGATGGGTCTGTCCTCATTGCCCTCCTGTGGGGCTGGCAGGGGATCTCCTGGAGCTCTCTGTGCCCAGCAGAGAGTGATGCCTTGGAGTGGCCAGCTAGAACAGAGGCCTGACAAGATGAAGAGAATAAAGTGAGTATTTAATAAAGGTTTTCAAACAGATAAAAGTCAAAAGCCTCTGAGGCTACACCCAAGACGGACAATGACCACGAGTTTTTCATGCCTGCATGTTGTTTCCTATAAAATTCTACATCACTTTTTGATCTGGCCTTAAAAAGCCAGAAAAAGCTCTTGGGAGCAGCCAGGAAAATGAAGAATGAGACTCCAGAAACTATCTCAAAATGGGATAGGGGTAGCCAGGGAGCAGCACAGGCTCCCTGCACAGTGTTCCATGCCCAGAATTATTTGCATCCAGCTGTAACTCAAACCTGCTCCTGATCTCAGGTGAAGTTTAGGTGATCAGCACTTCTGTAAATGCCAGTGCACAAACTCAGCCAAACCTGAAATACTCCCACCCAATAAGTTTCATTGGCGCCTGAAGGACACATAGAAAGTCACTAGTGAAAGCTGCTCACTTTTCTGATGCCAATGAATGAGTTTTCTGTCTCCTTGGATGCTTTGTCAGCCCAGCCAGGAGGTTGTTTATAGCACAGCTCTGGCACTGCTGCTTGCTCATTGATGTTATGAAGTCCATAATTTTATTTAGGGTTTAGGTTATGGCCAGATGTTGAGATTTTATTGGGGGCAGCGGGCAGAAATCTTGCAATGTGCCACCTGATCTATTCAGCTGTTCCTCCAGCAGCTCATGTGAAGGGGAAGGGTGACAAATTCCTGATCTCAAGCCCAGCTGTCAGCACAACACGGGGTAATCGCTGTCCTTGTCAAACACAGCAATTAATTCACCAGCGTGTCAATGCAGGGGTAATTGATAGACTCCACATTCTGGCTGAGTAATGAAAGTCTAAAGCCTTACTAAGTCCATTCCCCCTCCTAAGAGATCCTGTCATCTCACCTGAGCTCTCAGTGTTGTGCTGAGGGGCACTTAAAAAAAACCCAACACACAAAAACAACAGTTTGCTGCAAGAGCAGGCAGAGGTTTCGTGTGAATCTTCATTTTAATGGCAGAGAAGGATGTGAAAAGAAACAACAATGCAACGGTGCCATGATATTTTGGATTGTTCAAATACTGCTTGAAGTCAAATAGAAAATACAATTAGATGAATTGTTTCTCTGTGAGAAGCCATGTGTTCTGGAGTCTTCCTGTCAATGAGAGAGCTGCTTTTAGAAGAAAATGTGGCCATTGTCTTAAAAAGCTGTGGAAAGGCAGTGGCAGCTCAGCAGGCTCATTAGCATAATCCTTTGTCTGACTTAGAAATATTTGTCAGGAACTCCTAAAACAACAACAAGAAATTGCTATTAGAGTTCCCTGACTACTGTGCTGACTCATCTACTTGCAGTGGAGATTTTGGTTTAATAAATGGCTTGAGGTGCTTTGGCTTTAGGGCACAGGTTTTATATTAGGGACTTGTTTTACCTAAAAAACCCAAAAAACAACAACAAAAGACCAAAACAAAAAAAACCTTTTTCTTTATCACTGCAGCACAGAAAAAAAAAAAAAAAAAAAAAAAAAAAAAAAAAAAAAACCAACAAAAAAAAACCCCAAAAACGACATTTTCACNAAACAGAACCCCAAAGAGGATATTATCCTCCAGTAATTAATTTTTTTTTGGGAAAGGACAGTCTCTTCCAGCACTGCCTGGCTGGGCTGTCACAACTGGGGGTGCTGCAAATTCACCAAGCTCTTTGCTTTTCTGCTTGCTGGAAAGAGCCCAGCCCTTCTCTGGGGCAGCACAAAGCAGAGCAGCAGCCCCAGGGAGGGAACAAAGCCACCTGGGATTCTCATGGATGCTCTCAGGGTCTGAAATAAAGAAATGGATCTTCTAGGATGATTCAGGAGAGGTTTTTCTGGGGAGGGACTGCTGTGTTGGTTCTTTATGCAGTTCAGGAGGTGATTGAGGGACATTACAAGCCCTGGCAGTGATGAGAAAAGCAGAGGAAAAAGGAGCAGCTCTGCTTTCCTGCTGCCTAGGATTTATGTACTTAGGGATGAATTTAATACTGGGTGATCAAAAGAGTTCAAATAGTGGTTGTATTAATGATTTCAGCATAACCTCGAAATCCCAGGGTGGCAGTAGGAATCTTCAGCTTGCTCTTAATCTCCTGACGTTTTTTATTAAGAGCAAAATTAAGTGCTGTTGCCTTATGATAAAGCTGCTTTCAGAAGTGTGAACTGTGGCACTGCCACCACTCTGTGCCCTGGTCTCAAGCCCTAGTCACACCGAAAAAAATGAGTTACTTTCCCCAAAAAATGAGTTACTGGGGGATAATACCCTCTTTGGCAATTTGGAGTTCGGCTCACCAGTGATCTGTGTTTTGTGGCCAAAGAAATATTAATGTGCCCCAAAGTAATATGGGAATCATCTCACCATTACTCTTCTTCCCTTCCTCCCACACATTCCCTGAAGTCTATTGATCATGGATGTGCTTGCTTTCTTGAGCCAATTTGAAGACAAAGTGTCTGAATCAGGGATGGAAATAAGTGATATTTGAAGCTGTTCTCAAACCTTAAGACAGTTCATTCTGGCTTTGCTCCCTGAGTCACAGACTACTCAGTTTCTCACTTAGGGGTAGTGTTACCTGCTAATTAAAGGGAATGACATCCCCAAAGATGAAAACTGCCAGCTCTAGTCTTAATTTTGAAGCTATAAAATGTGGCAAGATCTGATCCCAAGGGCCTTGAATGAAGGTCAGGGATTTTGGGGCTGTTAAGGACACTCCTATTGCAGAACTGGGTGGTAATGCAGAAATCAGATAAAACAGTTCCTGCATTCATCCTTTCTTCTCTTCCTTGCCCCAAATCTCACAATATCAGCTGTGATGTGGCCTGACAAATACCACAGTGAGGAAGGCAAGATGTTATACTGACAGCTCTTACTTATTAAAATGCATCTAGGAGACACCCAGAGGAAAAAAAAAAATGAGAGGAGGACAGGGTGACAGCATCTCCCTGCTCCCCCACTGCCCTGACCTCAGGTTAGTTGAGTCCCTGTTTGTATAAGATATGTGCCCATAATATCTGAATGTTGTGGCCTTCAGTGAATGCAAGGTTTAAGATGTGAGGGGAAGACATTCATAAATTCTCTGTGATGAATGGCTGGCAGTTTCATTTCAGTACTTTCTGCTACGCACGTTCAGTATTTTTTCTAAGGTGCTGAGGTTTAACCCCAGCCGGCAGCTGAGCCCCACTCTGGAGGGATGGGGGAGAGAATGGGAAGGGTGAAAGTGAGGAAAACTCTGGGTTGAGGTAAAGACAGTTTAATAGGGAAAGCAAAAGCCATAAAGCAAAAGCAAAAGCAAAAGCAATAGCAAAGCAAAGCAAGGAATTTCCTCCCCAGGGCAGGCAGGGTCCAGCTCCCATCATGGGATCCTGGGGACACAAATACTGAGCCAAATTGCTCTTCCCCAGCTTTATCTGCTGACATGAGGCCATCTGGCCTGGGGTGTCCCCTGGCTAAGCTGGGGTCAGCTCCTGGCTAAGCTGGGGTCACCTCTCCTGGCTCTGTCCCCTCCCAGCCCCTCATGGGTGGGCTGGGAGGAAGAAAGGCCTGTGCTCCATGTAAGCCCAGCTCAGCACCAGTTCATCTTTTCTGTATTATTAGTTCAACCTTTTGAAAACTGTTTTCTAAGCTGAGCTAAACTCTTCTGTGTCGCTTTTCTGTGACACCCCTGCCAGCAGGAGCCCTCAGCAGCCGCCACGCAGGGAGAGGCCTGGCTGACCCCGGCCAAAAGCAGCACACAGGGGCCAGAGACCAGGAGGAGGAGGAGGAGGAGGAGGAAGAGGAAGAGGAAGATGAGGAGGCTTCTTTTGCTGTTCAAGGTGGAGGATACCACACTCCCAGCTGGTAACTGGGAGTTCTGTGCCCCCAGCTGGAGCCTGGGGCCAGCTGATATTCCCAGCTGGTGGCCAGGGCCTGCCTGGAGCCTCCCCACACAATGGGGGATAATAAAGCAGCTGGGCTCTGAGGAGATCAGCTTTGTGCAGAACAGCACAAACACGCAGAATCCCCTAATCTGGAACTTTATTACCCGACATAATGGGCTTTGGGAGTGACAACAGGCAGCTGGAACACGGAATTGTCCTGGCTCCTGCAGCACCTGCCACGGGGCACACAGAAAGGTGGCACCAGCAAGCTGCGGGTTTTGGTGGTTTGATTTTTGGAAAAGGCGAAAAGCTGGGTAAAAGCTGCTCTCTCTGCAGATTTGAGCGTGCACTCTGGACCTGCTAGGGGGAAAGGCTACCAGGATATAAAAACCTGCTTTCTTTACCTCCAAGGATTGCAGCAAGGTGCTTTGTGCACTTGAAAGAGCAATGTTATTCCTACTCTGGATTAGGTCGAGATTCCCAATATTCAACCAGCAATCAGAAAGGGAAAACCCATGAAATCTGTTTGCAGTACCTTTATCTGTGCCCTTTGCAGCATTTCTGACGTGAAACACATGTAGTTATCTGGGGCAGAACTGAGAGGTATCTGATATTCTCCTTTTGGTGAAACAATTGGATCCACAGAGCACACGTGGCAAGGCCCGCGCTTGGAAATGGGGAGGAACAGAGAGCTTGCAAATGAAAAGGCATTTTACTTTATAAATGGCCTTGTCCTTATTTATTTTTCAGTGTGCTTTTTAAGTTAAGTTTTTCCCACGGTTCTGTGACCAAAATATGAGGGGGAAAAAAAATAATCTGCTCACCAGAAACCCTTTTTCATATATAAATATTTCAATGCGAATACATCGATCAACAGAATAACTACAAAGTGACAGGGTGATTTTCAAATCATGAGATATAAAAGCAGAAAATTTTTTTTTTCTCCTAATAAAAAAGTTGTGCCAATTGTTTTGGCTTCGCTGGGCTCTCTGTTGCTCTCAGAAGTGAAACAGAAGCTCAGGGTGAAAGGGGCTGGTTTAGGGATGGGGTGTGGATGTTTTCCTTCATGCTGAGCAGCACTTAGAGAGTCAAGGCCCCAGCAGCAATGAGATTGGGGTGCACAAGTGTGGGAAATGGATTTGTAAAGATTTTTTTTAAATTCTATAGGAAAATGTTTAAAATTCTATAGGAATTTTATAGAGTTTTGTATATTTGTATGTAAACACTGACTTAAGAAGGCCACGGAATAGAGATGACATTGTTGAGAGAGAGACTGAATAGAAACAAATTTCAACAGGTTTCAAAACATGACCTTACAACAAAAAGACCAGATATTTTAGGGAATTAGAGCTGTGAAAGATGCAGTGTAGCAGGACCATGTGGAGAAAAAAAATGTAAGTGATTAATGTTAGAAGTAATAGCAGCATTGTGTAGCAAAAGCTAATAATCTAAAAAACATTTATAAAGTATTGTAGTCAGGAAATGGGCTGGCTTCTGATGGAATAGCATTGAGTTTTACATCTCTGGTGTCTCACCCTTCATCAGGACTGACAATGGAATAAAATCTTTTAAATTCCTCTCAGTTGCCCCATCTCTGTAAAAGCTGAGGAAACCAACACACAAGGAGCTGGGAGAGGAGGGAGTGTGTGTGACTTGGGGCAGAAAAACCTCTAAAGGGGTTTCCTCTGGAAAGCAAATTCAAGCAGCCCTTCCCCCAGCTGCTTCAGGAAAAGATTTCCTTGGAGAAAAGTGGGAAGAAACCTGTTTATTTAACAGGCAATGGATTCACCAGCACAAGAAAAAAAAAAAAAAAAAAAAAAAAAAAAAAACAAAAACCCCACCACAATATTAAACAATGACAACAACATTAAAGAAGAATAAAAAGCCACCCCAGTACAGTTAACCAAGCCTAAATGTTTTTAATGTCAAAGATCAATCTAGAGGGTTAGACTTCTGTTCTTAGCTTTGCCCACAAATCCAGGATCTTTCCCCTTTAATGTCCAGCGTTTCAGTCCCTCCTCTCAGGAAAATGTGAGTGGAGACATAAAAAGCAGCACACTGAAACCAGCAGCGTGTTGTGACTCGAGCTGCTGTGCACAGAGAGGGAACAGAAGGGGCACTGAGACCTGCATCACTCTCCAGGTGTCTCTGAAGATAGAGCAAGGCAGAGCTGAGGCAGCAGGGAGCACCCCAGTGTCAGATTTTGCCCTTTTCTGACCCAGAGATGGGGCAACTCAGAGGCCTTTTAAAAACTTTTATTCCATTTTCAGTCTCATGTGAAGGGTGAGACAATACAGATGTTATAATTCACGCTGTCACAATCAGAAGCCAACTATTTCCTAATTACAAAACTCTATAAATGTTTCTTGGCCTAACAGCCTTTGTCACATCATGCTGTAAATGCCTTAAAGCTAATTATCTAAAATTACCCCTCATGGGTTCTGTTACAGTGCATCTTTCACAGTTCTATTTCTCCAAAGTATCCAGTCTGATTTGCAAGGCCATCTTTTTAAACTCTTTTCTAGCTCTATTTCTCCCTCAGCAATGTCTGTCCTATTCCATGGCAATTCTTCATGAACATTTAATGGGGCTCCTTCAATACGATGAATTTTGGCTGCTTGGAGCTCATGGTAATTATTTATGCTGACAGCACCCTCACAGACAATAAAGCCTGGCCCTTTCCTGAGGGCCTCTCTTCATCAGGGAATTATTTTAATCCTCCTGTGCTCACCTGATACTTCTCATTACTAAATATGAGAATAATGATCAGAGAACGAAATATAGTATATTTCCACCAAAAGTGGTATCAAAGCTCGTTTTTTGGTTCTATTCTCACCAAATAAAACCCACATGCCTGAGCAGTACCAGCAGAACTTCTGGCTCTCCTGGAGGATCAGGGCTCTCCCTGCTCATCTGCAGTTGCACAGGACTTATAAAGTCCATTTGTAATGGAAATCATGGCATTTTTGCACTGTCCCGAGGATTGCCTTTAAGCACCACTCTGAGTTAACAAACAGGTTTATCTCTGAGCAGGTATTTCCAGGACTGACAGAGAGGCTGGAAATAAATCTCTTGCCACTTCTGGTCAAGAGATTGAAACCAGTCCTCAAAGTCTCTGTGTTTGTGTGTTTGTGGGTATCCCACAAAACCAGCTGTCTCAACACCTGAGGATGTTTGTCAATGCACAAAACGTCTCATATATTGATGTGTACACACACATAAAAGTGAAAACAAGATTTTCACTTGTTAAAAAAAAGATTTCACTTGTTTAAAAAAGAAGATTTTCACTTGTCAAAACCACTACAGTTGCATTTATACACACATATAAAATACACAGGTGTAGAGCAGCCCTCCACTTGCAGCTGCTATAAATGGAGCAGTGTAACTCCTCAGCCCTCAAAAAAGTGAAAAGGCAAAAAAAGAGAAGGTAATTTTCTGATTTTTTTTTTTTAAACTTTCCTCCCTTCCCCCTCAAACAACAGCTACATCCATCCCACTTTTCTCTGGAACATCCCTGCCAAAACAGAACACATTTTGGGACAGCCCCACACAAATGCTGCAGGGAGAAAAGCAATGGATGTGGCTTTCCCACCAGGAATGTAGCACTTACCTGGGCTGGGGAATCCTCCTGTGGTAGAGAAGACGTGGAGAGGGCTCTGACACAGCCTCCTGAAATGGTCCTTGTGGCTCCTGGGAGCAGCCAGCCCAGCATCCCTGCCGTGCCCATCCCACCCCTCCCCAGTGCAGTTTCTCTCTCTGGGAATCTCCTGCTGGTAGAGCTTTCAGCTGCAGCAACAGCTGCCTTGCATTACACAGGGATTCTCCAGCCAAGGGACTGAGCAGAGAAATCAGCCTCTTAAGCCATCTAAATGTCAAAGTTATGTTACTGGGGGAAAGTTAGAAAGGTGAAAATGGGAAATGAGGCTGTGTGGAGGCAGCAGAGGTTCCCTCTCCCCCAGCAGTGACACACAGCCCCATCCCCTGCCCACCTGTTGGAATCCAGGGCACAGAGAATGTCTCTCTGCCTGTTTTAAGAAACTCTGACCCTCAGCAGAACTCTGCTTTTAACCTTCATCCCTGGGAAAAATTGCCAAGACTTTGGGATGAGTTAGAGCCCAGGTGTGAATTAGAGAGCAGTATGCAGCAGTAGTGTATCACAGGGTGAAGAATTTAGGGTTTTAGGATTTGAATATGAGAGTGAACAGGAGACAAGATGGAGGATTTTGGGTGTTGTCCCTTCTTCCTTCTTGTCCCTCTTCAGCTCCATTTTCTGTAGCACTGGTGGCACAAAGTTATTGGTTAGAGAAAGCAGCAGTGTGGAAGTTACGTGAAAAGATCAGTAGAATTTATTGGTAGAAAAGTAAAAACAAAGTAGGTGTTAGAAAGTAATTGGGTTAAAGAGCTTTAAAAGGTCTTGGTTTGGGTGTTTGGGTCCATTTTGTGCCTTGGTTTGGGTGTTTGGGGTCCATTTTGTGCCTTGGTTTGGGGGTTTGGGGTCCATTTTGTGCCTTGGTTTGGGTGTTTGGGGCCCATTTTGTGCCTCGCTTCTCTCATGCTGAGTCTGGTGTGCAGACAGTGCTGAACTTAAGAATAAACAAAAACCTGAAGACCAAGAGAAAGAGAGTCCTGCACGTTCTTCATCCTTGGCAAAGAACTCAGCAGGGAACCCCCTCCAAAGGGCCCAGGGGTTGGGTTCCCACTCTTGCTGGGACCACCAAAAACCCAGCAGCCACCCCTCCAGCTGGACAGGGAAGGAGCAGCTGCTCCAGGGGGAAAAGCACATCTGAGGAGCTCCCTTAGATGGCTGTGTTTACTCCTGGCTTTGGCTCTCGTTTGCTCTTTGTCACATCTCGGTCCGTCTCTTTTGGGCTGCGTGTCAAACCAGATCTCGTCTGGGTGGATTGCCCTCGAACCTGCTGGTGCCTTGGCTTGCTCAGCACCCCTGAGGGGCCAGGCAAAAGGAGGCTGGGGCTGCCCCCAGGACATGTCAGGGTTGGCATTTTGAGGGGGACTTGGCTACTTGGAGCAGGGATGGGGTTTTTAAGCAGCACGGCTCAATGCAGTGCAAGAAAAGGGCTTAAATCTGCTTCTCATTTGAAAAAATAATAAAGCAGGGAGGCAAGAAGGCAGCTGCTCTGTTTCTTTAAGGGACAGTCTGTGTCAGCCCCTGTGCTGAGCAGCTCATGCCATTCCCTGCCTGCTCCAAGTGTCCCAGAGACACTGAACTCCAGGTGACCCTGGCAGGCAGTAATTGCTTTAGCATGGCTTTGACAACAACAGCAAGAACCTCTCCAAAAATAAGCAAAGCTTAAAATAAATTTCAGCTCTCATGTGAGGAATCCAGTATGTCACCTGTATTTTCCTTGATGAGCACCACAGTTCTTGGCAGCTGGGGAAAAAAAATAAAATTTCGAAGGGATTTCCAGTGCCTCCTGCTCCAGTGTCTAACCTGGCAGGGAGTCAGCCAGGAAAGACAGCAGGTGACCTTCAGGGGAACCTCATGGGATAGCTCCAGGCCAGCATTCCTGCTCATTTACCCCAACAGCTCCCTTCCTGAAAGGTGGGATTTAGAGAAAAATACATTTAATTGCAGTGCCTGGGATAAATGTCTTTCCTTGCTTTGCAGCTGTAACAGAGTTAATTTAAAATGGGCTCATCGTACCTGGCAATAAATAGTACCTAAAAGCAGTTATCAAAAATGCATTTAGTCACCCTTGTGCTGGGAGAACGAAACAACTCTCAGCAGGAAAAGGGGAAATTTCATCTGCAAGTGATGTGGGAATTGTTTGTCCTAGAAGAGGTGCCCACAGGACAGACAGAGAGCAGAGGCATGTCTGCAATTCCAGAGCACTCCTAGAGCATTTCCTGTTGTTCTAACCTAAATTAGCCCTGGGAATTGTACAATTAGGGAATTGTACATGGCAGCTATGAGTAATCCAGGCTCCTGTGGTTTATCCTCTTAGGAAGACCCCAAGTATTTCAAGAAAAGACTTTGCATCAAGTTTCAATCCCCTATAGCAAACATATAGAAAATAAGTGTTTCAAACTTGAAATACTAGTGGGTTCCAGGATGTGTTGTGTGTGGCAAGAGGAGACATCATTTCCCTGCATACAGTTGTCTATAAACTGGCTTTTTTTTCTTCTCCCTCCCCCTCACCAATAAAAGCCAGAGTCAGATCTCAAATGCAAGCTGAAATACTCACCTGACAGCAAATATTCAGATATTCCAGGCAATTTTAGAGCAGCACTTTCTCCTGTGACAAATGAAAGACCTGAATTCTGAAAAACATATATATGGAGTTTACATCCTTTGCTCCTTTTCTGATTAAATACACTTCTGCTCTATCATCATTGATGAGGTCAGTTTGGTCCAGCAATTTTTGATGAGACACTGCAGTGGACTTGCTGTTGGCTTTTTATTAAATGCCTGCGTTTTAGAAAGAAATTGTGTGTATCAGCTTGCTAAGTAACAAAACTCATGAAATTGCTTATTTTAGTCATCATTTGGATTAGCAGCAATTATGCCTGTAATAGTAAAATGAGATTTTAATGCTGATTAATGCAACTGCTAAATTGTCAAGACTGCTAGTCACAGTTATCAGCCTCTGGAGGCTGTGCCCTAGAACAGTTGTCATCATATGTGTAATATGGCTTTTTTTGTGGGACCAGCTGTGAAGCATATGGTGACCTGTTACAATGGGGATGAGCTGTGAGGCCACGAGGGCTGAATTATATTGGACAAACTACCCAAATGAAAAAAAAAAATAACATCCACTGATCATTAGAGGATCACAGCAACTTCCTAGAGGGTGAGGGGTGATGAAGGACTGGGGAAACTGCCTGGCTCAGGTAATCATCCCTGGAATTCTGATGTTCTTCCACATTTACCTGTGTCCCGCATAACGGACTAATATAATTTTCAGTTTTGCCGCTGCCACTTGGTATTACTCCTCAAATGATTCTATCATTTTATGAGCAGTTTAACCTCTTTACCCACGTGGTTGAAGATTAGAGAGGCTTCATTTGCCACGAAGAGCTGCTATCTTTTCTCCAAGGCAAAAAAAGAAGCAGCCCAGCTGCAGGTCAGGTACTGCAGATGTGGATCAAATCACCAGCAGCACGTGTGGAATAACACACACTCCACAGCACACACACAAACTGATTTTTGGAGGCCAGGGAAGTTTACACAGCTATTTCAGTGACTAAACACACTCTGAGCTACTCTGCAGGATGATTCAGATGGGTCACAGGCACGTGCATTGTGCTTCACAGTCATTTCTAAAATCAGTGCTCTAATTGCTGAGGGTCAAACTTAGCTCAGGCAAGATGTTCTTGCTTGGAGGAGGGAGTAAACTTTGTGTTACCTGCTAGACACACTTCCAGTGCCCTGCTCCTGGGCTTTAGGATTCCTCTGTCCAGTAGAAGTGCTCTTCCTGCAGCTTGTCAGGTCTCCCTGTTTTGGATGTGGTTCCACAGCAGCCAGCCCTGCATCCCTAATACACCCCAGCAGCACCACCAACTTCACAAAATCAGATCCCCAGAAATGCTGAAACTTTGTCCTACAATTCTTAACCATGCAAGGCTGATTTACTGCAGCAGAAGCCCTCTTCAGATTGTCTGGCAACAGAAACTGAGGTATTTTTATTGTATGGCCAAGCTTTCTGTGACAAACAGTGCTACCACAGCTTAATTGGCATTTATACAAATATTCAGGCCTGTAAATGATACAAGAGCTACAGCTGGGGTTGTCTGCATATGGTTACTGCACTCTGGATGGATAATTTGTTCCTTGGAAAAGTCTGTTTTCATAGTAACGTGGTAACAGAGCAGCCTCTCCAGTGCCACTGTGTCAGGAAAGCACATCACAGGCAGAAGGTAATGACTGCTGACACCAGAGCAGCTTTTCTCTTGTTCCATATAAAAGCCAGCAAACTCTAAATCATCAGTGCAACCATGTACCTGCCTCCATTGTTCGGGCTTGGCTGTAAGCTGGCAACAAAAATCCATCAAAATGCAGTTTCAGGGAAAAAATTTACTGTGAGGCGTGTGCATGTCCAGCTGGCTGGTCTGAACAAAAGTAAACTGGGTTAGGATTTCAACAAGGAGCATTTCCTACTAAGGAATAGTGCCTTGGGAACTACTTCACACACACACACACGCAAAAAAAAAACCCAACAAAAAACCCTCCAACACTCCACCTCCCCTCTCCAAACCAAAGAAAGATCTGGGGTGGCACAGTCTTGGAATTGTTCCGGCCCTGGCATTTTGGCACACACCCTTAAGAAGGAAGATTACAGTAAACAAGCCATAAAATACTGTTTGCCTAACATTTGCCAAAGTTATAGCCTGTGTATTCTAGCCTGGAAATCCAGTTTGTCTCTCAAATGCCCTTTCTGTTATCTATTGGTAATCATTGGTTCAAATGATAATTTTAATGGGAAATATTTTGTGGGGTTTTGAAGTATTTTGTTTCTCCAAATTAGGAAAAGCTGGTTCGTTCTCACACTGTATGATCTTGCTAAATAAAAAGTTGTGAGGAGCTGAACAGCAGCAAAGACCAGAAAATTGGGATTCCATCCTTGGTTTGGCTACAGGCCACTGGTGTAACTGTGGCTGATCAGCTTGGTTCTCCTCCCACAGTAAAAATAGCAGAGTTATTGGCTTTTTGCTTTCCCTGATTCTTGTTTGACTCAGGCTTCACAGTAAAGGAGCTCTCTGACCACGTCTGACAAGGCACAGCAAGGCAGGAACATCTCTGTGTTCTGGAGTGGAGCTGGGAGCTCCAGCTTTTATTCACATAGCTGGCAATGTTTTATTCGCATTGCTGTAGGGCATTACACTAAGAAAAGTAAATTTTATCTCTGACTGTCCAATATGCTCAAGTGTGACTGGTACCTACAGCAGATCCAGAGAAATCTTAGAACAACAGGTATGATTTCTTTTATAAGACATGCAAAAAAACCCCAGATTTTTTTTTTTTTAATATACTTCCAGATACAACAAGAGTGTACAAGGGTGTTCAAGAGTAACGTGGTGCTGGCAACCCAAACATATCTGAAAATCTGGTAACATTTGATAACAGAAACACAAATCACAAATGAAACCAAACCACTGGAATTTCATTTTAAACCAATACAGCTCTTGGGTTTCCAAGTTTTGTATCGAATGCAATTGATTATGAATAAGTCGATGCATTTTGTAGATTCAGAAAAATTGTATTTTGTAGTCTGCAGAAAATTCAATAGCACTTTGTGCAAGAAGTTGTTCTGTTGATTAGGAGACCTTAATCAATACAATTTAGGTCCTCTTAGGAGCTGCCCCTCTCCCAGCCAGAGCTGGGCTTGAGCCTTGTGGTGTCAATATGATGCTCAAACACACTGTCTCCAAAATTCTCTAGGTGCCTCCTAACACAAATCCAATAACAATGTGGTGTTACTGACAGAGCTGCAGTTTGTATCTCACAATAATGCTGATTTTGCTCCAGACCTCCTAAAGAATCTCTGATAGTGCTCATAAAAAAGTTTACATTCTTCCTCCAGTTGCAGTAACTCACCAGAAAAGAAAATATTTTACTGCAGTCCTTACACAACAGCAAATGTTGAAAATGCTTGAGCAAAACCCCTTTTATTTGTGGTGCTGTTCCTTTAGTAACTGAGGGCCCTTGGCAACAGACTGCCACTTCTGAGCCACTTCAGTAGTAATGGGAATAAAAAACCCCATCCTAATGCAATTTCAGGAAGACAAAGTCTTTTATTTTATATTTTAAAGTCCATGCTTTCTAGGCTATTTTTTTTTAATATGTTGCCATTTATCCTTGGACTTAGGCAGTCCCAACTCCTGAGTTCATAAATCTGACAAGTACCACCCACTGTTTGAGGAGGGGATTCATGTGGGCTGCTCATTCAGTTATCCTAAACTCAGGTTTTTGTCACACCCCCTTCCACGAATGCAAACCTTGATAAAATAAGTGAGTGCAGTGAGAATTACAGAGAAATGCTACCCAGGAGAAATGAAGGACTCCTCTGATTCTACTCTATAATCAACAAAAAAAGCAAATTGAGCCTGAGGAAAAAAAGAGGGGGAACAAAACGAGGTGTATCCTTCCAGCCACATCCTGACAGAATCATTACAGCACCGGCTGGCTCCTGCCAGAGGGGGAGGCAGCAAAGTGATAACTGCATGGGGAAGAAACAAATCAATATGGATCACTGAAAACTGATTTAGAGCACTGAGCTCACTCTGACTTCTCTTGCATTTTCCCTCGATTAGGCTGGCAGGGAGTGCAGATGAAAATGTTAAAACCTGACTTCAGTCCTGCATGCTGCACTCCTGTGTCAGACTCCCTTTCCCTGCATTTCTGCAGCTCAGGCAGAGCTCTGGCAGCTGGATCCTGCCCACAGGGGTGCAGGGGGTGTCCTCTGGCAGCTGACAGCCTTGTCCAAGCCTGACCATAGCACAGTTTTATTTGAGTAGCTCAATTAGCTGATGACAGTGCTCAACAGCCTGGTTACAGCAAATGAGGAATCTGCAAGGAAGTTGGGGTTAGTATAAAGGAAAGAAAAGACACTTGCTTTTACAATGCATTTCTCTTTCCATTGAGAAGCTACGATGTTAGGCAGAGAAAAATCAGAATCCCTGCCTGCCTATAACTGCTAGAGAACATTAAGTTGAAAAAAAAGAAGGGGGGGATGAGGGAGAGAAGGGGTGAAAAGGAAATTCCAGAAACGTAATTCAAACACATGTGGTCAAAAAGCAAGGTCTCAAAGAAGGCCCTAGGGTCAATATAACACAGAATGGAAGGACTACAGAGTTTGGAACTCTCCCTATGATTTAAATTACAGATAGTTTCCAAGAGCTTCCTTAATACAAATTTGTCTGAGGAGAAAATATTGGTGTCAGTGAGGGGAAAAACTCTGATTCATGGCAAATGGAAAAGAGAAAGGCAGCTTCAACCAGGAGTCAGCCATCAATCTATTGCTCAGACAGAGCCTTGGCAAAAGCCATCCTCCTGGTAGAACTTGCCTGGAGTAGAGCAGATTGATTTGACAGTCTCTTAGCCTAATGAACCCTTGACCCCAAGGTCTGCTGAATTCACTGAATTCCCTGTGCAGAGAGAAGTGGGAAGCAGCCAGCTCTGCCCTGCTGTGCAGCCCTGCCCTGCTGGAGGCCTTGGCTGCTCTCAGCCCATCGAGGTGCTGAGCTGGAAGCTGCTCCCACAAGAAGGAAGGTCAGTGGGCTGCCCTGCTGTCCATCCATCACCTGCAGAGGTGCAGCACTCACCATAGGAAGGGCTCTCTTCCTACCACGAGGTCCCTGCATCTTACCAAGGACCATCTCCTCCAGCTGGAGGGATGAGTAATAAACAGAAACACCATCCAGGTGTCTGAGCCAGAGCCAGCTGAAGTCAATAAAGACTCCTGCTGAGTTCAATGGGCTTGGACCAGACCCCAAAGAAAGACTTATTACCCAAGGTTTATTCTGCACACAGGGATTGAGCTACTTTTAGTAGTGAAAGATCCTTGAAAAGAAGCAGATTCATGGCACACTTTTGCCTCCCTGTGAAATCAAACTTCTACAAACCAAACTGTGTCCCAGTTACTCTGATTGTCAGGTATGGCTGACACCCAGCAAAGGAAAATCACCTGCCTGGGACAGCACAGACAGACACCTATACACTTTAAAATCTCTAAGGAGCACAAAAAGAGAAGAAGCCAAACTGCTAATATTTTCCTGGCCTTTTTGTAATTGCTGCTAGCCAAAATGAGAGCTTCCTCAGAAGAGGAAAACTAGATCAGTTTCTGAAAGGACAAAAAAAAAACCGGAAGGAGTAAAATTTAAAATACCCTGGCATGGAGGAGAACAAGCTCAGTGCTGAACCACCAGCAAGGTGAGGCTGGCAGAGCCTGAGAGGAAAAAATACCAGGAGAAAACTCAGGGTTAGAAAGTACCCCTGAAGACTTACTTCTGGAAATGAGCAGCTGCATTTACCACCAGCATCAACAGATGACAAAGCAGTGACTGTCCTTGATGTGTCCAAATGGCAGGAGGAAGTCTCAGCCTGTTGTTACCTGTACCCCAGGGCAGAACCACTCAGTAACACACCTGGGCACCACCCAGCCAAAACTTCACATGGCAAAGAGCTGGAACCAAGACTCCCACCTTTAGGACATCTATGGCTACAGGTACCAATTTAAGAATTTACTGTAGAGGTTGCATTGCTTCTGGTCTATCCTCACTTACCCAAGGCAGACTCCTGCATGAACTTCCACTGCCACCCACTCATTCTGCTGCCAGAAGTCTGCTCAAATCCTGGAACAAAGCTGTTGGCTGGGAATCTTTGCTTTTGGAATGGCCCAGTTTTATATGAAGAGGCAGAGCCACGACAGCCTGGTGCCATGGACTGCCTGCTGTAGCTAATGAAGAGGTGCCAGGCTCTCCAGAAGGCTGGAGCAGCACAGGTACAGTGGCTATTCTCTGCTCACCTGAGCCTGTGGGTATCTCCTCCTAATGCAGAGACAACAATCAAGGTGTCAGTGAAACAGGACAATCTAAGGTGTGCTACATACATGACTCCTGTGTGCTCCAAGAGTTGCTTTTCTTCCAAGGACAGCCCCCTCACAAGCTCTTTGCCAGCAGACAGCTGTGCTTGTCAAAACCAATTTCCTTGTCTTCTCACTGCTAGCTGAAAAAAAGCCCACAAGTCAGCCCCTGCATCTACATCCAAAAGTAAGGACTAATATTTGGTGACCTTTCTTTCTTTGGCTTGATTGATAAAATAACCAGCACTGCAAGCAAAGTGAGGCAGATCTCATTAAGGAGTGAAGGAAAGGAAACCTGACAAGGGATTCCACATACAGAACAAGAAGTAGATTTAAGAGATACAGCAGCTTCTCCCCCAAAAAAAGACTTTGGTATAGCAGCCTTATAAATCTGAGGAATTTGGCCAACTCCACAGATATGTGTCATGCACGTTGCATCCAAATACAGACAATGGCCCTCTGAGATGTACTCTGCCCTGCATTTGTTTGTCTATAAGCTTTGTATCAAAATAATCAGAAGTTGACAACCTGTGAAGATAAATGGGGATACTCTGTCTCTCTCCAGGTCTCGTTGATGTTTCTGCAGATGCAGATTCAGGAAAAAACTGTGCCTTATTTTAAAAATTACCAGATTTCTGCAGCCTTAACTCCTGGTTTGGAAGCAGACTCAGTTGTTATCTATAACAGAGATATTATATGTATCTATATAATCTATATATAGGTGTATTATCTATATACCTGTGCAGCAGGTAGGTCCTGCAGAGTTTGTCACTCCACTGGCACACACTGCCCTGAGACTGCCCTGAAAAGTGACCAGAGATCCACATAAAAAGTGATGCATTTCACCTACTGACTGCTCATTTTTTAACCCAGAGGGGATGAGCCCTGCAGCTCAGTGCTAATGACCCAGCCAGGAAGCAAAAAGGCTCCTGCCTGATCAATCCCTCCTCGTGCCATCTGGAATCGTGTCCTACAGGGCACAAACTTGGTCACACTGAAGCACAACACCTAAAGACAAATCCCCCTCTGTCCAAAAGGGATGGAGAGATGCATGGCACAGAAAAAGAAAGGAAATTCTATTTTCCCTTCTCTGTTGACCCAACTGGCATCTGATGAATGGTCCACAATGTAAATGTACTGAGAAATAGAAAACTTCTCACGTACCCTTATCATTGCTCCCCAAAATTATTCATGCCACCAAAAAACCCCACAGAATTCCCTTGAACCACGTATTTAAAAATCTTGCAATTTTATTTGCATATAAAGGCCGCTAGATATAATATCACAATAAATTTAAAGAAACAGCTGCTTTCCTAAATTCCATTAACAAGGTAACAAAACAGAACAAAGCTCAATAGCATTTACAGTGGTGGAACAGAAATAACTATCTGCAACAATATTTTGTGCTAGTGAGATTGCATTTACACACAGTGCAAAATAAGAAAAAGGAAATAAAAAAGACAAGAAGAATATTTAAATATAAAGGACAACTAAGCCTTATTTTATTTAGGCTTGATTGTATCCATTTGACTCTATACATGCCTGAACTACAACAAAGATTTAACTCGGGCTCTTGAAGGCCTTGAGCACTTGGAAAAATGTGTCACATCCTTCATAATTTAGATGTGCTGTACAGCATAATTTTGCAGATGCTATACTGGCAATATTAAATCCTAGCTTAGTTATAATGCACAAAAAATACATATATATATAAATTCATATTTAAAAGGAGTCCGCATTTACATTTTTTTTTTTTTACTGCATGAAATACCTGCTCTTTGCAGCTTTCACCCCCAGACTTTTAAAGCTAAAATAATTTAAAAAAGAAACAACAGAAGGCAGATATCACATACAGGCTGTGGCTATCTAAATCAGTCTTTATAAAGCAGGTAGAGACAAACAACTGAGAAGTCTCTTCTCCCCTTGCTGCATTCTACCATGAAGAGAAACAAGTTTAAGCACATGAACACGTGTCAAGAGGTAAATTGACCCCAAAACATTGTTTGTGCTACTAAAAAAAATTGATATAAATGGAGATAAAAAGCTAACATTTAAACCTAGGGAAAAAAAAGACACTTAAAAAAACCCCGACAATAACATAAGTTGTGCAAATTTGGGTGTATTTAAATGCTGCCTATTCTTTTAGCTTATAATATAATATTAAAATAAGATCTCTCACTCATTAAAAGAAAGCTTGGCTGTCCTTTTGAGAACACTATAACAATTTACAATGGCAAATTGATTGAAAAACAAAATTCATTTTACAAATTCACAACGCTTTATCAATTCAAAATGAACGCTGCATCTCCAAAAAAGCACAACCTCTAACTTTTCTCCTTGTTTCTTTTGCACCAGCAATTTACAAATAAAATAAAATTAAAAAAAAAAAAGAAAAACCCCCACCGCTCCCACAAAATCCCCCCACCCCAGCCCCTATTTTGAAATAAAACGTGAATGTAGGTTTTGTAATTAGAAAATGGCAGTTTATAGACCTTCCCCAGTAGTGCTTCAGGATCCTTGAGGGGTGGGAAGGTCGAAGATGATGGGAGGGTTGGTGGGCTGGAAGCTGACTGTGCAGGTGGAGGCGTTGATGTAGGTGGTGTAGCCATCGGTCATGATGCCATAACCTGTGGGGACAGTGACACATTGTCATGATGCCATAAGCTGTGGGGACAGTGACACATTGTCATGATGCCATAACCTGTGGGGACAGTGACAGATCGGTCATGATGCCATAACCTGTGGGTACAGTGACACATTGTCATGATGCCATAACCTGTGGGGACAATGACACATTCATGATGCCATAACCTGTGGGGACAATGGCACATTGGTCATGATGCCATAACCTGTGGGGACAATGACACATTCATGATGCCATAACCTGTGGGGACAATGGCACATCAGTCATGATGCCATAACCTGTGGGGACAGTGGCACACTGCCAGGGACACACCTGGGCAGCACAACCAGGTGAGCCCCTTAGAAATGGGCAGTGAAAGCAAATTAAACCCCTTGGAAGTGACACCGTGCTGGGCAATAAAAGCAAATTAAACCGAAGTGACACCGTGCAGGGCAATAAAAGCAAATTAAACCCCTTGGAAATGATGCCAGCCCCTTCTGGTGCCTCTGCCACAAAGGCTCGACTGAAAAACTCACAGTGGGCTGTGTCTGAGAGAAGGAGAGGAGCTCTTGTGTGGGAACCCTGGACACTGGGAATTTCAGCCTTTCTGTGCTGCCAGGCACTGACCCCAAGGGAACGCTGTGTTTGACCTGAGGCCGTGGAGCAGGCTTCCAAAATTGAATGATAAAACTGAGATTATAAGGGTGTGGTTTGAACAGAAGTGTGTGACAGCACAGGGTGGAAAACCTAGAGTTTAAGGTTTTGGAATATGGTAATAGATATAAAGCAAGATGGAGGTTTTAGGGCAGAGGCTGCTCCTTCTTCTTCACCTTCTTCTCCACGGGTTTTGTGTAACTGGATAGAAAAGTCCCCACTGCGGGGCAGGGGTGGTTGTTATTGGGTTAAAAGTCAAAATAATTTAGGTGTCATTCCTTAATTGGACAGTTTATCCTTAAAAGGCCTTGTAGAGAGAGAGATGGGGCTCCATTCTGAGTTTGTTGGAGTGAAGTGCTGTAGAACTCAGGGTTTGTGAGACTGTGACATAGATAAGAACTCATAAACATCTGAGTCCAAACAATAAAGCACCATATCACACTGGCTTCTGAGACCTCAGGAACATTATANAAAGAATTTTAGAAATATTTTTAAAGAATTTTATAAAAAGCTGATATCCACAAAAACCTAACAAAGAAGCTTGAAAACGTCTATTCGGCCCAAATGTACTTAAAAAAAAAAAAAAATTGGAAAAAACCCCCAAATTCGGCCCAAATGTACTTTAAAAAAAAAAAAAAAAAATTTGGAAAAAACCCCCAGGGTTTCATGGAGGAAGAAATCTTCCCATTGCAAACCCACAGAGGAAAGAGGATTTTTTTTCTTTTAAAGCATGATGATACAGTACAGCTCAGTGCTGTCTGAAAGCTGAGATAAATACAGCTGCCCACAGTGCCTATCAGAAAGAATAATCACTTCAGAATTGCTGCACTGTCCACCTGTATTACTTTATTTATTTAGACTGGCAATTTTGATTTAGATCACCTCGTGGTGGGAAAAACCTTGTTTGTGGCTTGTTTTTGCTTATCAAGCAGGGGGAAAAACCTGCACCACCAAAATGTGTGTACAGCCTGTTGGTTCATGGAAATGTGCTGCATGCTCACCTCAGCTGGAGCTGGATAAAAATTAATTGCAGCACAAGATAATGCTCCTAACACTTTGCTATTTCTTCCTGTGCTGAAACAAGCACTTCTTGTTTCATTCTTCTCTCCTCTGTGTGAGTACTGGAAGGGATTTTACATTTTTGTTGGTATTCTTATGAGAATTTTTGAACTTTATTTTATTTTTATTGAATGTATTTTATTTTTATTGAATGCCCACTTTTAATAGGTCCCTGCCACCTTTGCCAGGGGATTTAAGTGTAGGGTGCTGTACATTAAAGGCAAATTCAGACACCCTCCTCTGCCACCCTCAGCACTATTACAGCCACCAGTTTCACCACCCAGTGTCCCTACAAAGGCTGTACAATTTCAGCTAGAAGCCTTGCCACATTCATTTATTTTTAATAAATGCAAGGACTAATATTAGTACAAAACACCCAATTTTTTCCTGGGTGCTCTTAAAAGACTGTAATTTATGCCTCTGTGCAGAGGGTCAGGTCAATACTCCCAGTGTGAACTCTTTATTTACAGATGCCAGGCATGGAAATGATTGTGTGAAGTCACAAGGGCTTCAGAAAAACCAACACCACTGGCAGAGAGAGCTGTCCTCTTTTTATTTTTCTTTTATCAAGTCCTAGAAATCTTTAGGCCTGTGGAGAACCTAGTTAGAGACAATGGAGAATGCTCCAGGGGGAGAATATAAACCATTTAATGTGTAATTTTGAGTTCTAGGGTCAGGAAGTCTCACACTCTGTCTAAGGCAGAACTCCTGGTGTTTGTCTCTCAGCCACACAGAAGCTACAAAATTATATTAAATATTTAAGCATCTCCAGAATGTATTTAAATCTCTCAATCTCCCCCACTGCCACAAACCGAGCTCATTGTTTCTTCACACTCTGCCTGTGCTGGCAATGGCAGAGGGGAAATATCTCTTATAAAAAAAAGAGAAAAAACTGCTTTACAGGGGGTTTTTAGAAATGTGTGCACAGTGAGCTCTGGCAGTGGCTCCTCCTGATGCCCTCCTTTCTGCTCCTCCTCATATCCTGAGGCAGGGCAGCACAGCCAGCAAGTTGTCTTCACATTTTCTTTTTTTTTTTTTTCTCTAGCACCTTCCTCAGCTCCTGTACTCGCAGTAATGGGGATCACTTTCATTCTGGCTTGCAAGTGTGGGCAATCTCATCTGTTTCTCCAACCAAGTTTGTCAAAATCTGAATTGCTTTCCAACAACCTGTACGGAACAACCTTTGCACAGCCAAAGGTGTAGGTGGCTAAATGCAGCACACATTGCTGAAAGTCTGTTTTAATTCTGCAATACATTTACAATTTATCCACTGCAAAATTTACAATTTATCCATGTGCTCGTTGGGGTGTGAGGTGCAGCAGGGAGCAGCTCTGCTCCTTCCTTACCTTCGTGGATGCCACCGAAGACGTGGAGCTTGGGCCGGACCCGCCGCTGCACCGTGTTCAGCAGCTCCACACAGCCCACCCTCTGCAGCTCCTTTGGAACCCAGTCTCGAAACCCTGCAGGCAAAAAATGCAATCAACACCCCTCGTTTTCCCCCTCCAGGTAAGGTTTCATGCAGTCTTTCAGGAAGTCATCACTCACCCAGGGTTTATTACATTATCTCCAGTCATAACCTCTCCATTAAAGCACACCGTGGCTTTTAAGCAATGTCTCACTCTCACTTTGTCTTCCTTAAGATTTCCTCCCTCCATCTGCATTAATATTTTTCTGGAAGTGATTTGTTTTTTTAAACTATAGGCTTCTTCCACCTTGAAACCCTGGGTGCTGCAGCAGATTTTTCCTGGCACTGCTGCAGGTTTTTCTTCCCTTTGCCCTGGCTCTTAGAACAGCCAAGCTTCCCAAGCCAGCCATGTGGTTATTCCAGAAATGAAACAGCCCAGAAGATACAGCTGCCACCCCAAAAATTTAAAAGTCCAGGTACAGCTCTACCTCCCTTACTGTCGCAATAGAGCAGGACAAAATCACACAGGCACAGCTTTCCGGGCAGGGAAAAGGAAAAAAGAAAAGGAAAAGGAAAAGGAAAAGGAAAAGGAAAAGGAAAAGGAAAAAAGGAAAAAAGGAAAAAAGGAAAAAAGGAAAAAAGGAAAAGGTTTATTTGATTTAGTGCTTATATAGGATTTTGGGAATGGCCATGGATTGGAGGACGAGGGCACCACCTCTCCAACCACACTGGTCAAAGGAAAAGTCCATCAAACCTTTCTCCTCCCAGGAGAAAGGAATGAAAAACAAAAGGACAGTTAGCAAAGCATCTGTGTGTTTTGAACCAGCGTGAGAAATTTTATCACAGAAACGAAAACATCAGAAGGCTGAAAATCAGGGCGACACCTTAATATTTCCTTAATATTAATACGTAAAAAGCAGTGTTTTATCAATATTATCATGCAGGCTGAGACCTAGAGCACCTCATTTTAGGCACAGCACTGACACTGATAGACCTTGGGAATGCCAACCTTGGGAAACTGAATTTCACCATCTCCTTCAAGCACAGAATTTAAGCACACTTACTCCATTCCAGCACACAATTTCAGCCTCACAGCATTTCTGTGTGAACCCAGCCCAGAGCAGGAGGATGAGCATCCCATTTCAAGCAGCACCCAGGAAACATTACAGGCACGCTTGCTGGGTTTTATTTTCCTTCTTTGGGAAAATGAAGCCATTAAGAGAGAGCTGTTCAAGGCCCTGGTGTGCAATATCTGGAATTTCAGGGGGTGCTGTGTCACTGGGAGCTCCAGGAAGGGGAAAGGCAATTTGCTGATCATCTCACAACACTCTCTAAGTAGCATTAAAAAACTCACCAGAATATAAAAGGAGCAGTAAGTACACTGGTCAAAAACTTTCTGGATTTTTTTTTTCTTTTTCCCCTTAGCTTAGCTTAGATTGCTGACTCTTAAATTGTGGTTAAAAAACATAAGCCTGCATTAATTCCTGACTCCACAGTCACCAAAAAGCTCTAAAAGAACACTGAGCCAGCCTGGAAGCACTAAAAATGCTGCTTTATAGGGGCACCATGCAACTCTGAGAAGATCTGACACATCCACCACCATGAATGGAGTAACTGGGATTATTTGGTCACTTCCTGTGACTCTGTGATCTGAGCCCTCGGGTTGCCAGAGCTTAATAAAACCCTGACAAAATTAAAATTCACTCTTCTCACAGTAAGGGCAACGAAGACACTGTCACACCTCCTCATCCTGATAAGTTTTATATTTATATTTCATCTTTTTATTTTCTATTTTATATACATTTATATTTATTATATCTGTTATATATTAAATATACCATATATATATTAGATATAATATATATTACATATTCCTATATAAATATTTGGTTTTATATTTATTTCCTGTATTAAAACATTTTATAAAAAATTTATATTTTATATTCAATTTTAAATTTAATTTTAATTTTTGTTTTTAATTTTTAAATTTAATTATATTTAACTTTTCATTTAAATCCCAATATGTTTTAAAAATTATATTTTTTATTTATAAAAGGCTCAGTTGTTGTAAACACAACCGAGACACTTAAAATACAGTTCCTCTGCTGAATGAGTGTCCTGGGCTCCCCCTGAGACCAGCAGAACTTGGTTTGAGTTTTAAGAGTTAAAACAGAACTGGGAATGACTCACGCTGACAAGACAATCAAAATTCAACTAAATCAGAAACTTTGCTGCCTAATGAAGAAACAAATTATGCATTCATAGACTGGTGCTCACCTGTCATTAGATCAAGTTAGGAACAATTATCTAAGCACGTAATTTTATTCTTTCACAATTTTTTTTATAAGCCAATTAATACCTTTAAAACGATTCTTACATATTCTGAGTTTACAAGGACATTATCAAGGAGAATATGTGACTACACAGTTCCAAACTCTTGACTGCTACTCTCAAACCTTAAAATGACATGACACTGTAGTGAGAAAAGGTTTCAAAAGTTTTATCAATCTCTAAAAAGTCATAAGGGATTGAAAACTGGTTGTCAGATGAATACTCTTCTTAAATAAAATGTCAAACCACAATGGTTGTGGTGTCAGATATTTGATCTTCCCTAGCTTGAATTTAATAAAAAAATTCAAGTTTTTTTTATGGAAATTCAACAGATCAGCTAAGCCTAATCATCATTTTGCACTTCTTTCAGAAAGGTCTTTAATGCACAGTTTTTAGTTCAGGTGCAATTACAGTGTATCTTACAGCATTATCAACTTTGCTTAGTTTGAAAGTAAAATTCTCATGCGAAAAAATCACACAGAACTTTTGTTTGACTTACCAAGGGGAGGTCCATGTGTCATTAGTATATCAATTCCCTCAGGAATAAGGTTCCACTTGTCTAGCAAAGACTGACCTCTGGGTAGATTAAAGCCCCATCCATTAAACCATGGTGTCCTGTGGGGAAAAGATGACAATAAAAATCAGTGTAAAATAAAAATCTCTTTCCTTCTCCAAGTTTTCTTCTGAATTAATAAAATTTCTGTGCTTCAGAGATTACCTGCTCAGCCTTTTCGAAGGGGATGCCTCTAATACACACAGTGATTCAAACACATACAGATGTTTACAGATGTAAATTTAAAATGTACATTTTACATATGTATCTTTCAAATGTATACATCTGAATTTAGATTAATGCCTGGTGTTGTTTTTGTATTTCAAGTGCATTCAGCCCTGGGGGCATTTACCCACTAGTGAGAAAGGAAAAAACACTAAATTAACAAAGTCTAAACCTCAAGCTTTTCATCAAAGTTTGGGAATGTTGGAACACAAGGACTCCTTCCCTATGCTGACTACCAAAACAACCCAAAACAACTTTTTTGGAGGCAAAAATCAGTTTCCCCCAGCACAGGGCAGCAGTTCCAGCTTAACAGGAGGCTGGAGAGGCAGCTCTAAGCAGCATCTGAAGAGGCCTTGTCATTTAGTAATTCTCAGGGAAATTACTGTCAGGGAATTTCTCTTAATTCATTTAGTATTTCTCAGGGAAAACTGATCCCCTCAGTGCTCTCCAGCACAGCACAGAGTTGTTCTCAGACACCAATTTATCCACCAACACAAGCAGGTAGAAATGAAAAGTACATTTTCTAGGAATACTTTCTTTACTTACAACTTTTTCAACACATAACAGATCATTTTGATACAGGGATATCATAATAAAACCTTTCCCCATCAAATAAGCACACAAAACAGTTGCTCTGATGAATTACAGGAATATTTAGATTTGTTACCAATGACCTTTCATACAGCTCTTAGTATTGCACTAATTTTAAGGGTTTGCATCTGTGTGTGTTTCCTAGAGCTCAGGCAATGGTTTCAGACTTTGATTTCTGGGTGGGATACTCCTGTCCTAGCCCTGGTCATATTTCTGAAAGTTCAGGCTACCCCTCAAGTCTTCTGTGTGCTGCAGTTCTGAAAACAGGAAACAACAACTGGGGGCAAAAAAACAACCACAAACCAACCCTGAAGAAACCCAGACCTGTTAAACTCAGAGATGATTCAAATCCTACATAATTTCATTATGTAATCTGCCTCCTCTACCCGCTAAATTATTCATTTTTCCAGTCCCAAGTATGCATTTGAGTGGGGATGTCCTGCTGAGACAACATCCCTATAATTTTTATTTTTTTTTTACTAATGAGAGCATTTTGTTTTCCTGAGACAGCAATCTGAGCAGTGAGGACTGCAGCCAGTTCCAGGGAGGATCTGCACTCCCGACAGCTGGCAGTATGGAAAAGCAGCAGGCGCTGCTAATACAGGGGCAGGGAGGTCACTGGTGCCTTTGTGAGCAGGAACAGACACAGCCCATGCAGTCCTGCAGGATAAAACTCATCCTGCACACACACAGGAACTCATTCAGGCCAGCAGACTTCCTGAACGAGCACTGACAAAAATTAGGAAAATCAGATGTGAGTCAAACATTTTGTGTGAGCTCCTCGTGTGCTTCAGGAGGCTTCATCCCTCACAGCTGCCCTGCCCTGCAGCACCTGGAAACAAGGAGCTTTGTATGGGCTGAATTAAAACTGAAGGTTGGCTCCTGCCTTTCAGCAAACCACAAGAATTTCTGCCTTTCCAGGATTGCCTTTCCTGAAACGCGTATCCAAGTTTCCCTGCTTATAACATTCCTAGGTTTTAACCTATCAAGATTAGTGTAACCTTCCAGGCTGCAGTCAGAAGTTAAAATATGATTTGGGTAAACATTCAGCTGCTTAAAACCAAGAAACACGCAGAGCTGGGGTCAAACTTTTCACTGTCAATTAATGATTCTTTCCCACTTGCATTTCTCCTGCAGATAAGACTGTAGTTATTACAACATAGTTAAACCTGAAACATGAAACCACATCTGTGATTCCTCTGCAGCTCTTTGGAGACCAGGACCACAGAAAAACCTGGGTCTGTCTGCAGGATTTTTATTTTATTTTCTTCTGAAGCGCTGTGGAAGGAGGAGGAGGGGAAACCCAGGCTCAGATATATTCCTCATTCACCAACCTCTGTAATTAGCTGTGACTAACAGGCACCACATGGGAATCCACTTGCCAGAAAACTTTTGAGAAACCTTCCTCATTATGCACAAAAAAAGAGATGGTCAAGTACTTCTTTAATATACTAAAGACTTTCATACAGGAGGGGTAAACCAAAGAGAAGAGCAGGCTGGAAGAACACCTGGATTACAGATTTAGGCTTCAGGCATTTAAAGCATGAAACAGTGCACAATTCCTGACAGCAGTGGCCAGGCCAACTGAGGGTGCCTGCCTTTTGGAGGGGGTCAGGCCTGGCCAGAGAGCCCAGCACGTGCTCAGAACACCACCAAGAAGCCCAAGAGCTGCATGCACGGGCTCAGGCTTGGGTGGGTGTTGGATTTTGCCCTTTTCTGACCCAGAGATGGGGCAACTGAGAGGTGTTTTAAAAACCTTTTATTCCATTTTCAGTCTCATGTGAAGAGTGAGACAATACAGTTGTTATAATTCACACCATCACAATCAGAAGCCAATTATTTCCTAATTACAGAGCACTGTCGGTGTTTCTTGACCTATCCACTTTTACCACACCATGCTATAAATACCTTAAAGTCAATAATCTAAAATTACCCCTCGTGGGTCCTACTACAATGCATCTTTCACAGTTCTATTTCTCCAAAGTATCCAGTCTTATTTACAAGGCCATCCTTTAAAACTTGTTTCTAACTCCATTTCTCCCTCAGCAGTATCTGTCCTATCCCATGGCATTTCTTAGTGGGCATTCCTTATCTCAAAGTTTGGATACAGACCCATTCTGTGTGAGCCTTCTGTCAAGCTTTGAAAACTCAACAAATCCATTTCCACAAGTTATCCTTCCTACTTTGATTCTCCCCAAATTTTCTAGCACACATTGAATCACGTTTTAAAATGATTGATTGGCATGGATTCGTAATTGTGAGTTTGTGAACATTTCTATGATTTCTTTACTTGCTTTTGTGTTTCCTCTAGAAATGCATTTCCCACAGGTGGGATCACAAGGAAGGTGACCTGGTTTTTTCCACGTTTCTCCGAAGAAATTTTTTCCCCAAACCAATTAAGAAAAAAACCACTTAAATTTGGCTTTAAAAAATTTCCCCCAGATTTACCCCAAACCAAGACAGAAGGTGAGCTGATGCTTGCTGTGCTGCAGTGAAGAGGAGATGGGGTGGGTGTGCTGGAACCCTGTGAGCAAGGTCACCCCAGCAAACTTTAAATACCTGCAGGAAAGACAAAGCCTGCTCTGGAGGCAGGCAGTGGGTTCACAGAGGGACATTCCACTCCTGTTGGTGCCTTTTTTTGCACACATAATAGTTAAATAGAGTCACTCTCAATGCCTAAATAATTTAGAAGAAAGAATTGTGCACGGAGTTAGGTGCCTTCTGCAAGGTATTTTGGAGCTGATTGCTCACTGTGAGAAACCACTTCCTATCTAGGAGGAAATGCAGATAATGAACTTTTGTCATGGTTTAACCCCAGCTGGCAGCCAAACACCTCACAGCCCTTTGCTCACTGCCTCCCATGGGGTGGGAGAGAGAATCAGGGGGGTAAAAGCACATACACCCCCACTTGTGGGAAATTACAACCAAGCACAAGCAATTAGTAAAGGCTGCTTAGTCATTAGTAGCAATATTTCAGATCTGACCTAATTCTTTTTTCCTGTGGATCTCTAAGCAGAAGATTTCAGTTAATTCCTAAAGCTTCACGTTTAGGTATAGCTGGCAAAATACCAGCACAAAGTTTCTGGCTGCTGAATAATGCCACGAGGGAGGCGTGGATGGAAACCCACAGGGGCTGGTAATGAGAGATTACAAATGGGCTGGTGATGCTGTGTTTGATGGAGCAGAACACGTCCTCAGAGCCCCTGTGCAGAGAGCCCAGCTGAGGCTCTGGGGTCAGCACCACGCCACCCTCCAGCATCCCCCTCCTGCCACCAAACCACCAGGGCAATTCCTGATCCCAGCTCACCTGGCAGCTCAGCCCCCCTGGCTGCAAAGCCTCCTCAGCACCGGCAGCAGAGCAGCTCTGCTGGCACCAGGTGTGACCCAGGGAGTGTCTGGTGAAAGGCACACACCTGGCTCACCCCTGCTCCCCTCAGCTCTTCATTTCTGCCCAGGAATCCCCACGGATCCCCCTCCACCTGGCACTTTGGAAGCTGTTTGCTGCAATTAAAAGAATGCTTATGCAGGAGGCTGCAAATTGCCTTCACACCTTGTGCTGCAAGAGATGCAGACAGCACCTGACAGAATGCCAGGAAGGAGGGAATGTCAAGCTGCCCAGCAGGGCTCATCCTCCTCTCACAGCTGCAGTGGGAGAAACCCTGGGCAGGACACACAAACCCATCTGCTTTTGGCAGCACAGAGCTGCAGCTTCAGCAGGTGATCAGATCTCCCTTCTCCCAGGTAAGCACTGTATGGCTTTATTATTTTCCTAATACATTAAAAAAAAAACCAACCAAACAAAACAAACCCAAACCAAATCCTGACAAAAGCAGGGCCATGGAGCATCGTTTCATGGCACAGAAAGTCACAACTGCTCCTCAGAGCATTCACCTCAGAAGCAGCACTGTCACATGAGGAAAGGGGACACAAAGCCAAGTTCACCCAGGTAACACAGGAATGTCAACTCCTTCTGCAAATTTAATGCTTTTAAAGGATGGTAACTCCTACAACCTACTTTCATCTCCTCTCTGACTCATGAATTTAATTACCTGATCCTCAGAGTTCAACAGCTCAAAAGGTAAATGTACAATGAGACCTTCTAGATTCACGTTTTCCTCTCAACTCCACCAGTAAATCCATTTATTTAATAGCTACTTCTAAACAGGATTAGAAAAAATAAATTATCTCACAGGTCTTTAATCCAGAGTATTCATCCATTTTTAAGGCTACCCAGTCTTTCAGGAAAGCTTCAATTTTATCTTTAATCCAATGAGTGAAGTGCACATGAGGCAAAAATCTCAGTCTGCCTCCTTCCACAGGATTACAGCCTGCTACATGCCCAGAGTGCCCACCAGGAATGCACAAACAGGGACAAGGGCAGGCAGGAGACAGCCTGTGTAATACTGAGACAAAACCCTGAGCAGGGCAAGTGCACAATGCCCTGAGGAATCACATTTTACAGCAGCTTCTGCAAAGTCTCTGAAACTTGCCTTCCGTGCCACAAAAGCACTTTTTTTTTGTTTTTTTTGGTCAAGCTCCTTTTTATAGTGGAGATTCAAATGCTTTTCCATGATGTAACAAGCACCAGGAAATGGTAAAGGCTAAATTGTTTCCTAAATGTGCTCATTATCTGCAGTGTTGTGCCGTGGGGGCTCCAGCTCAGTGTCACTGCCACCAGCACTTACCTGCTGTGCCTCAGTGTCCCCTTCAGAGAGTGAGGATAATAACACACCACAGAAAGAGGCATCACAGAGCCAGATTTTGCTTACCCTGCATCTTTAAGCAGCTTGCAGCTCTGACAAAAGTGCATTATCAGTGCTGCAATTATGTTACTGTGTGCACCTCCTTATCACCAGCCTGCACTTAGCTCAGGAAGTCTCTAAAACTGAAACAGTTCAGCTATTTCCACCAGGCAGGCAAAACCTGAAACCTCAACAGCCTCCTGGTTGTTTTGATGGGTTTTGTTTTGCAGGGTTTTATCTCCCTCTTTTAACTTACAGCCTATAACCTCTGGGTGCTGCTTATCTAAATGACAAAGCTTTGGGAGGCAGGACCCCCATCCTGCACTGTGTTTGGAGGGAGAGAGATGCTTTTCCCCAGGGAGCAGCCCTTCACAATGAGAAGCTGCAGGATCACCTCACCATGACCTGCCAGGCTCCCTCCTTGCACCAGCTTATTCTCAGTTTCCACCTCAGACTGTCCTAACTGGTCAGTGCAGGTTTTAGTTTAAACTCCTGTCAGAGATGCCTGGACCTGTGAGAGCTGTGAAAGGGAAGAAAAGTCCAGGACCTTTAATGCTGCCATGGATGTGCTGATCTGGCCCAGATTATCAAATCAATCAGGACAGCAGCAAGTGCAGCTTCAGCCATCCAAACAGGAAAATGGTCCATGAAAAGAATTCCCTCCTGCATCTTTGCTCTCTCAGTGCCTGCCCTTGCTGCCTCCAGGCTGCCCCAGCTGTTATTGGCAGGTAACTGAGCTCTGGTCCCCAAATCTACAGCCTGCCACCTCTGTGGATACCTTCCACTTATTTCCACCTTATACCTTCCACTTATTTCCACCTTATACCTTCCACATTCCCTTCTCTGATAGCCCACACCAGCCACAGGCATCTTCTGCCCTGGGTCTGGCATGGTTAGTGATCCTTTCTGGCAGAGGATTCTCCATTCAGTTCACATATTTTCTGTTAACAATACCAGAACAGCCAGCATTTAAGAAAACTCATCTGTGGGGAAGATGTGTTTTAATAAAAAAAGAAAAAAAAAATTAAGAAACACATAAAAACACACCAGGTTGAAGAGACTTGAGAGCAAAGGAGCAGACAGGTTGAAACCCCAGGAATGTCACAGAGACACTGAGGGCAGCAGTAAGGAACACAATGGAGCAGAGCAGTGGACACCAGGAAGCCACTGGATATTGGAAAGGAGAGGAAGGGAGTGGGTGAATTTCTCAAGCTGATGATCCAGACAACCTTTGCTTAAGTATCAGAACTGCTCATCAAAGAGGAAATTTCCTCCAAACCTTCTGAGGCTTTCCAATCCCTAACTGTGTGGCAATTATTTTATTTAGGGCTTTACTTAATGAGATCTGGGAGATATTTTAATATCCCAAAAATATGAAAATAATTCAAACTTGACTCAAGGGCTAATTCCATTCTACTTTTAAAAAGAACAGAATGACAAAGAACAGAAGCAAGTATCAGACCTTACATAGTTCTGTGCTGCGTATAGCTGGGGCTGGCTTGGAGGATAGACCTGGCTTAAGTTAGGACCAGACTCAAATGGATCCATACATTTATTACACTGTGTTTCCCCCCATGGTAGTGGTGTTGCACTGTGGCAGCAGCTCAGACCTACAGAGCAGATCCTGGACTGGCTTTTAGAACTGGTTTGTAGTTATAATATTTTATAAATTTCTTTGATACAAACTTGCTGAGTTTTCCCTTCCATGGGAAAGCTCACTTTAAACACAGTAAACAAATCTTTGTGTGTGTTCAAGGACTCTGTCTCCCGATATAAGAAATGTAATTTTTTTCCTCTTAGGCTATGATATAGAGAAATATTATCTCTCTGACTTTGTAAGCATTTTCTAACATTCTAACAGTTGAAGTACTGAGCATAATAAAGAAAGATGTTAACTCAGAACCTGGGCACATACAGCCCAAATTCCTTCTGAACAATGGTGTCATTTTAATAAATCATATAAACCCTCTGATATTAAAGTCAGAGTCCTGATTCCCACCCCCACCATTGAGAAACAACCCCAATACTGGTTCTGGTTCTGGAGTGAGCCCATTTACTCCTCCATTCCCACCCTGCATCCTAGCGCAGGGTACAGAGCCCTGGAAGCAGCAAAGGATGCTGCAGTACTGGAAAGAGCTTAAATGACTCAAGTTCTCATGGTAAAATTTTATGGTCTTCATAAAAACACCGAAAATCTTAAAATATCTGTCTAAAGGAAGGAGCTCTCTGGTGCTGAAGCTCACCATGACATAAATCAAATGTCTGTTCCCAGGGACATGCCAGGGAAAAGAGGAAACAAATGAAAAAAAGAGCAGTTGTCTAAAATTCTGATTCAATTTTGCTCAACAACTGTGCATGTTAAAGAATGATTCTTGGATGCTTCATTTCTCATAGTAAGCATGATTATAAAATGCTGCTGCACCACATCTTAAATTAATTTTCTACATTCCTCTTATCTGTGCAGGAAATGTAAATTGACAAAGTTTCCACCCCAGGTCAGTCTGGGAGAGGCTTTTATTTGCAGTCCTGCTTCTGTGATGACAACACACATTAAAGTAGAGCACAAAAGAAAAAAAAAGAAAAGAAAAAAAAAAAAAAAGTAAAGACCTCTCCCCCAGCACACACTTATTAGTGCATGTCTTCAGCCCACTGGGGTAGTCTGTGTGTTTGACATGTAAAAAAGCAAAATCTGAACAGGTCTAATTAGATCCAGTAGTTTCTGTTGAATATTTTACGTATTTGTAAAAGCAGCATTTGGAAAATATTAACAGAAATATGTCGGCCTTTAAAACAAATAAGCTGTATTTCAGTGAATTATGAAAGAAATGTTGCCAGATAGAAGTTAATATAACAAATAAAACACTCCAAAGTAGTTATGTCAACCTGCCCTATTAGTGAAATTGGTTCTTGCTCCTAAGAAATGGCCTCTGGATATTTAATTATTTGGAATGCTCCATAAAACAGAATTCTTTAGCATTGATAAAGTCTCTGTAGCTCCTCCAAAAGGCTGTGAGGGTCAGCAGATGTGATAGCTTGTTCATTAATTAATGCCACAGACCAGACAAATTCCAGACACATGTTTTTATGCAGTGTTTCAGCACCTTTTTACATGTTTGTATCTGCAGCCTGTAGTGCTCCTAACACACAAAACATTTAATGACACCTACAGAAAGGTGTGAGTCCTGCCACATAACATCACAAAGAAAAAGGTCTGGGGCTTTCTGCCTTCATGTCCTGCATGTTTTAGCTGCCCATGCTTTTCCCTCTCTAATTTCCAGAGTTATCAAACCAGTTTGATGCTGCTGAAAAGCAGAAAAACCAAAACCACCCCAAAGGAACTCCCTAAGCACAAACCTACATCACAAGCACAGCAACTTGCAGGCTTTCAAAAAGTCTTTCAAGTGCTTTACAAGCAGTAAATAATTTAGGCTGAGAACAGTCTAGACAGAGCACTTTTTATAGAGGTACTGTGCAGAACTTGGGCTAACCCAAGAAAAAATTTGCCACAATTTATGCCTAAGTAATTTGCATAAAGCAAATCAGACAACAGACACAAAATTCTGCCCTCCATGATCCTCACCATTAGTCTTTACCAATAACTCAATTATTCTTAGCTCCTCCTGTGACTTAAAACAAGACCCTGAGGTTGTTCATTGCCAGATGATGCTCTTTATCTCCAAACACCAGCACTATTTTCATTTATGTTTTGCTCAAAATGCTGGCCAGCATTCCTCAATAAGAAACTGAAACTTTCCAGAGTGCCTGCTAGGAAAACCAAGTGAGACTCACATGTATGAAGTCTTCCAGACATGCACAGCCCACAATATTTAATTGTAGGAATTTAATTGTAACGTAATCTTCTAAATATTTACAGAGAAGGATGGGAACAGTTAGTTATAATTAGGCCACAGGATACTCCCTGCATTTCTTGTTTGTCTGGGGTCTGTGCTACAGCTCCAGCTTATTCTTGAAGCTCAATGTCAAGTCTTTTACCCTCACTAACCAGATGAAATCTGAGTTTCCAGTGCCACAATGCACACTTAGTTGGCATTTAGGCACAGTATAAAATACCATGGCTCGGTCTTAAGTCATAATTTACTGGTTTGCTGTTCAATTATAAGCTTTAGGAAGTGTCATTGATTTGAAAGCTGTGCAGATTTGGTTCGTTTTCTTCATTTATTACAGACCTTGCTTCATGCAGAAATTTAAGATCTGGATTGCTCTAAATTTCACCTTTGAAAACTGTGAGATTTCACAGCTGAAAACTGTGACCCAGCTTTGGAGTCTGCAGGAAGGGAAAGTCCCCAGCTCCTGTCCAGTCTTCATCAAAACCACTGCTAGCCTATTTCCCAAATTCTGCTTACAAACAAACTTCCTCTGTAAAGTCAGGCGGGGAAAGGGAAGATCATGGATCTCAAAATTCTCCTTCTCAGCTGAGGAAGCCTCAGGAGACTTGGCTGCAAACAGAAAATCCTGTACCTGATATGCACCTGATGGGTACAAGGTGTGCACTGGGGAGTGGATATATTTATATATATATATATATACAGAATAAATAAACATTAATTCCCCTCTGCTTCCATCAGGGAAAGTGAAAAACAACTTGCAGAAAAGGCTCAGTGCACTCCCCAGGCAAGGAGGGCTCCAAGTGCTGCAGCACTCAGGCATGGCCACAGGAATGTCAGCAAACATTTCCAGGTTATTACCTGGAGGAGCTGTCCTAGGTATGAGCCCATTCAGAAAATCAATTAAAGTCATGCAGTTACCTGATCAACAGATGAACACAAAGGGGAAAAAATATGACAGAAGAGATGGAGGGAAAAACATAAGGGGTCATAAAGAAAAAGCAGCTGAAAAGGCAGGAGAGAGCATTGGGCATCACAGAGGCAAAGGGAGCATTATTTTAATTGAAATAGGTAAATCATCATTAAATTGAAATTGAATTGGAAATTGAAACCCTTTTAATTGAAAAGGGTTTGTTCAACAATGGGTCCCTCGTTTTTGTCACCTTCAAGATTAAACAAGGAGCTCTGATGCCAACTGGGTCATTTACAGAACATTTCATTTCAAGGTGCCTCACCTCTGTGTTGTCCTTTCAACGAGGTTTGTGGGAGATGGGGATTAGCACAGACTGCAGCAAAGTTCATTTGACTCTTCTGGTGAAAACACTAATAATAACAGAATAATATTTCTAATAACAGGATGATTAGAAACCAATATAGCAGCACTTCTGCATTTATGTCAGTCACTCCATCAACAAAATATTATTCCTGTTGTCCCAGTTCTCACCTTGAGGGAGGGAAGATTTGACCCCACATCTCTCTGAGGCCACACCTAATGGAAAATAAGGAGTGGGAAATAAAGAAGTGGAAGCAAACAGCAGAACAAGGATGCAGGGGAGATGTCTTTCCCAGTGAGCACCAGCCACAAAGTTTGGAAAGCTGGAAGCTTTCTGGAAAGCTGGAATGTCACCCTGGAGCCTTCTCTTCTCCAGGCTGAGCAGCCTCAACTCTCTCAGCCTCTAAGAGAGGTGCTCCAGCCATGCTGTAGTTTCACAATTACATATTCACCCCTTGGGATGTTATACACTCAAGAATTTTTTAAAAAGATGCATTCAAAGAAAAGCTGTGAGCTCATATTGCAAGTTCTCAGCTGAAGTAGATTTTTTGCTGATGAGTTGCCAGCCCATGAACTGGTGGTTTATAACAGAAAGGCAGACTGACATTTAAATAGAGTGGCACTAGAATAATGGCTTTACATTAGTATTTTATGGGAGGCTGAATAACCACAGAGTTAACATACTGTATTTTCTGGCAATAAAAAAAATCCTCTGAAAACAAAAGGTCATTTTATTTGATAATGTAAATGAATTAGATCTGTACTGTATGGCCAAGAGAGTAAAGGAAAGATTAATTCTTAGAGAAGAAGTCAATAGATCAGGATGGCTGGGACTGGTTTGGTTTTAATTCCTTGAGCATGCTGTAAGGGCTGCAGTTCATAACCCACAGCCATATATTGCTGTACACTGGGGCTTTAAACATTTAAACACAGGCCCAGGCCTCGAGTCTGATCTGATAAAAACCCAGAACTTGCAGTAGGCCATTATGTGGGCAAACCATTCATTTTATATTCACCTCCTTGTCGTGTCAGTGCAGAGGTCATCTAAAGAGGGGGCCTAATTAATCAAAGTGTCAGAGCCCATGAGGAGGAGCATGTTAATGGGACTTTTATTTCACCCAGGAAAGCAGGGCTGTGACAGGAGCCACAAAATATGGCCTTGATGCTGCTGTTTATTAGCAGAGCTGGGATCAGGAGGAATAGGTGCCAAGCACCTGGGGTTGATGAAGCACTGGGTGTCAGGAACCTGCAGAATTCACACAGGGAAGAGGCAGGAATCACCATGGACTGGGACAGGCAGGGGTTGGGTGTGAGCACAGAGCCTCAGCCTGCACAGGGCACCTTCTGCTTTCTTCAAAAGGAAATTACAAACAAAAAACAAAACAAAACAAAACAAAACCACAAAAAAACCCCACCGTAACAAAAAACCACCAAAAACACCACACACACAAAAAAACCCACAAAAAAACAACCAAACAAAAAAAACCACCACCCCCCCAAAAAAAACGAAAAGGAAACAAAAAACCACCAAAAAAGCACCAAAAAAACCCAAAAAACCCCAACAAAAACCAAACAAAAAAAACCACGGACAAAAAAAAAAACACACAAAAAACCAACCAACCAAAAAAACCCC
>VWZP01004286.1:236454-269695 GCA_013396995.1 Dicaeum eximium
AAAAAACCCAAAAAAACCCAAAAGAAAACAAAACCAAAAAACCCACAAAAAACAACCAACAACAACAAAAAAAACCCACCAAAAAACAACCAAACAAAAAAACCACCAAAAAACAACCACACAAATCCAATCAAAACCACCACAAAACAAACAAAAAAACCACCAAAAAACAAAAGAAAACAAAACCAAAAAACCCACAAAAAAACAACCAAGAAAAAAAAAACACCCAAAAAACAACCAAACAAAAAACCAACCAAAACCAAAAACACAACAAAACCAACCAAAAAAACCACACCAAAAAACCCAAAAGAAAATAAAAACAAAAAACCCACAAAAAAAAAACACAACAAAAAAACCAGCAAAAAAAAAAAACCCCAACCAAAGAACAACCAAACAAAAAAAAAACAACCCCACAAAACCAACCAAACAAAAAACCACCAAAAAGAAAACAAAAACCCACAAAAAACCACTCAACCAACCAAACCACAAGGAAAAAAAAAAAACAAAACAAAAGGCCAAACTACCCCTTTGCCCCCAAAATACCAAAACCCAGCAGCTATTTTGCTGCACTTAGAGATGAGAGGCTTTGCAACATTTAATGCCCACCTGTGCTGCCTGCTAGGCAAGCAGAGTGGCACAGAAAAACCCCAAATTTGGTGCAGGAGTGCTGAATTTGAAGGGTTGCCCTGCTGGGAGGGCACGGTGGTGCAAGGGCAGCACAGCCCTGAGAGCTGTCAGGAGTGCAAATGCTCCAAGGTGTAAATGTAAAATTTTAAATTAATTCTTTTAGTAATGCTCCCCTACATGATTTCTCACACTGCAATGTATTTTATACTGCAGGCCATGGTAGGCTTTATAATTAACTACTTTCTGAAGCCATTTTAATTATTTTTTTCCCCCCAACACCATTATTTCCAAATGAATAGAGAGCTAACATTAAATAGCCTTCTAAACAGAGAGCTGCAGGGATCTACTCTTGTAGGATAAAGCACTTGCAATCACTGCCCTGGCAGTGCCCACAAAAAGGTTTAAGCAGCTGAAAGGAAACACTTTGGACACTAACAGGGCATGCAAGTCCCCAGCTGAGCCAAAATTTTTCTTGGTGGAAAAGGAAAGCCACTGTGGTTTTTTGGCTGCTGCCACGGGTCCAGATATCCTCATTCTAAATTATCCTTTTTGTTTCTCCATTGTCTGGAAGGCAGTGGCACTAGAACTGGAATGAAATGATGGTGGTTTCTCTGCCAGCAAAACAACTTAGAAAACATCCTGCTTCCTCCTGAGCCCCCCTGCTCCTCCCTGCCTCCCTCTTGCTGATGGGACCACTGACAACACCCCTGTCGACAAAAATCTTTTCGCTTATTTGGTTTTACAGGGCTCAGAAACTTCAAGCAGCCCAAATGTGGGACTGGAGAATGACAGCACTGTTTGTTCAGGGCAGGAACTGCCTTCCCTGACAGCAAAACTCCCAGCTTTACCATCAAACCACAGCTTTAAAGAGAACAATGCACTCCTGCTGTAAAATAAATATATGAACAACAATAAAGACACTCTTCCTGTCCTAATCTTCTGCTGTTGACAATGCCCTTTTGAATGGTAAAAATTGTATTTTCCCTTGCACTTTCATGCTTTTTAATTTAAACATCAGGCACGGCCCCTATTCTGCACAGAAAAAAATACATTGGATTGAAAACAAATGCACAAAGCTAAAATGTAGTTAAAATAACTACCTTGGAGAGCTTTAGATGGTCGATTTCACAGCTACAAGAAAAATAAATGTTGATGCATAAAATCTTGATGGTTAGGAGCCACATTTTTATATTTCTCAGTGACAGTGGTGTTAAAAACATTACGGTCAGTTCACTATTAGCAAATGGAATAGTATAAAAATTATCTTTTAAAAAAAGCACTGAAGAGGGTTTTATGTAATTGATAGTGTATTACTTAGCCATCACCACGGTATTCTGTTAGTATTAGGATTTTATTACCTATATTGTAGCTATATTAGCTTATAGGAGGGGAGGTCTGAATTTTTTGTGATGTCACACCTTCATTTACAGCCATTGTGTGGTCCAAGTATGGCCAGAAACCTCCTGCTTCAAAGGCTTTGCAAGAGTGTGTTCCCAAAATGCTTAACTTCACAGAGATATTTGCTCTCATTTTGAAACAAAAGCAAACCTGCCCGTTAATCCCAATGACATTGCTACAGGAACCTTATTTACAGTATGATTAAAAAATGGCCCTTTCTCACAGGCTCATTAAATCTCAGCCTCATTTAACTACCAGGACATTTTTACAATGGGGTTTACTGACATACCATGATAAATGTCTGTTCAACATCCTTCAACAATAGCCCTGAGTGCAGCCATAACCACAATGTGTACAAACACTGCAGCAGCTCCAACAATGTGCTGTCCTCAATGGTAGGAAGTCAAGTACCACCAAACACATTTTTACTAAGCCCCACATCCCCAAACCTGTGTTTTCCTCCAGGTTTTCTCACTGCTTTCTCTTTTGTTTTGGGGGGATTGCTTTGTTTTGCCCTCTCGGTGGGAAAAGGGACGCTCTCCTTAAAACGATGAGAATTAAGATGTTAAACTTTTAAAAATATTACAGCACCCTTTGAAATTCTGACCTAGGCTGGAAGGTTTCCTGAAATTTGATTCTTTGGAGATAAGAGGGCTGGCAGCCTGATGAAAGGAGCCCTACCCTTTTTTTTCCATGTCAGGGAAATGAATGGAGCAGCTTATGAATCCATGGAAGTCACCCATGCAGGAGCCACGCTGGTGCCTGCCTGCCCTGAAATATCAGAGTTGGGTTCCTGATATCTGAAATACTGAAATATCAATGTTGGTTACTGATATCTGAAATACTGAAATATCAGTGTTGGTTACTGATATCTGAAATACTGAAATATCAGTGCTGGGTTCCTGATATCTGAAAAGCTGAAATATCAGTGTTGGTTACTGATATCTGAAATACTGAAATATCAGTGTTGGTTACTGATATCTGAAATACTGAAATATCAGTGTTGGTTACTGATATCTGAAATACTGAAATATCAGTGCTGGGTTCCTGTGCAAAGCCACATCACTGTGAGCCAGCATCAGCTCCACCCACAGCAACAATGAGGCCCACAGTCAGGATTTTCAGGGATTTACCCAACTTTTCAAACTTCAAGGCAAGGGATGAAAAGCCATTTCTGTGGGAATCATGCTTTGAAAAGACCTCTATGAATGGTTATCCACTGGAACTTAGGATTGTACACCCACCCAAAACTCAACAGGCTCAGATATTTCCCTGTTCATGGCTGGCCTCTGATTTAATTCCACACCAAATGATATTGCCAAGCTGGACGTGGCAAACCTGCAGCACTTCCACTGGAGACTAGGGTCTGACATTCTGCCTAAATGAAATTTCCCAGTTGTCCCAAACACTTTTTATCTTATTTCCATGCTAGCAGTTCGGAGTGTCACTATGCATTGCCACAATGACAGGTGAGCAGAGGCACAGGAAAGCAACAGAGCTGCTTTTCTCCAATGAACCATGCCTGGCAAATGTGAAAATTCATTTTTGCCCCTGGCTCCTGGCCCACTCCCAGGTATTGATGGCAACAGGAGGAAGCTCTGTAATGAGACTTCATGCAGGTTGAAATACAGAGCACAAGTTAAGAAAACTTTGTATTTACATACTCACATTATTAAAAAACACCCCTGAGGGTCAAATCTTGAAAGTATTTTTTACTTTATTACCACAGGTTATCAGATACTGACAGCAATAAACACCCTGGGATACAGGAGATGAAATCACGTGGCCACAATTCATATTTTATGTGCATTAATAGACCTGGATGGTAGTGCTAAAAAACTAAACATCCTTCAGAAAACATTTTTGTAGGAGATGCTGCCTCGTGCTCACAGGGATTTCAGAACCTACAGACATCCCTCCAGTGACAGCAGGGAGGAGACCACAGTAACATTTCTCACTGCCACAATTTACCTATTTCTATCAACTACAGGGACAGCTTCAGGACCAAACTGTGAGCCAGGGTTTCTCTTTGCTAAATCCCTTTTTCCTGCTGTAGTGAAATAATCACTCTGACTAACACAGTAAAACCCAGAGGTCACCATCATGTCTTTCATAAGCATCAGGAAACAAACTTTTTAGTAGAAGGTGGGGTAAAAATCAAGCCCTGCACCATATTTTGGCTGCATTACCCTGAAGAAGTTCATCCATACAACTCTTTTCTTTAAAAGTACAAAACTGAGGCCCCAGCTGGCCAGAATTTTCCATGACTGAGATGACACAAATCAGGTAAACCATATTTTGGGGATATATTTTCAGGGCAGAGTGGGATCCATCTGAAACCCTCCTCTTCCAAGGATGCAGGAGATTACACCTGCTTTCAGTCTCCTTTAATGAAAACTGGGAGCTGAGGAACTCTTGCTTAGTTTCAGCCTGTAACTTTTAAATTAAAAAAAACAAACAAACAAACAAACAAAAAACACACAAAAAACCACAAACAAACAAAAAAAAAACAACCCAAAAAACCTTCATCAAGCCTCCAACCCCAAATTTACCCTACCTTAAGGGACATCATACATTACATAAAATAAAGCTTCTGCAAAAATGTGGTGAGATAGGTGTTTGTTCACATGAGCACGCACGTATATATACAGCACATAAAATCTGACACCTAAAAAAAGGATATATATCAACTCCTGGCAATATTGAAAACCCTTCAGCATGTTTTTCTTGTGTGCAATGCTTATAAGAAGGCAACTGTGATACTGCTTTAAAGCTATTTTAGTAAGGGCCCTTGACAAGCTTCACATAAAATATTCAGCATTGATGCTTTCAAGTCCACACAATTTAACTTAAAAAGCTCTCTTTCTCCAACCCACATTATAAATTGTTTTTTTATAAAGGTGGTGTGTGGATTAGATGTTTCCCTTACCCTTCCCAAAGCATGGTTGTATTGGGCTGCATCACAAGCACAAGCAGAAATTGAAAAACAATTTCTTTTGGCATTAAAATTATTTCTTGAGTGCTTTGGTAGTTTTTAAGAAATTCAGAGGCATTTCACATGCTGTTTCAAATAGTTGTGTTTGCATCTCCAGCAAGTAACTGTACAGCTGAAAAGCAGTCAGAATTAGAAGGGTGCTCTATTAATTTAGTCCTCTAGCATGAAACTTTATTGCCCATGCCTTTACTGGAAAGAATTTGTCTTCCAAACTCACTTTTGAAATTACACCCTTTCTTTGCAGAACTGAGGAGCAAATGCTACTGGTTTCAGAGGGAGCTGACTTCCATTCTTCATCTTTTATTTTTCCTCTGCATAATGAAGTGGCAACCTGCTCAATGTAAGAAGTTCTTTAAAGAATACACTGAAATACTGGAAAAAACCACGGAAAACACAGCATTCACATGACTTTTCAGACTGTAGCTGAAAGTAGCAATGTAGGACCCTTTGTAGGCATAGAGAAAAAGCCTTTTTCAAATTCTTACAGGCCTGGAGACTCTGATAAATTTTTCTGAGCTGCTCAGATGCCCAAGCTGGCATCAAGATGGGGACGTGGCTGAGCCTGTACACTGAATTTCACAGGGTAAATCTGCAGTCCTGAGTCAGGCAGATTTCCAAGCACAGCATTTAAATTTTTTCTCATCTGTTGTCTAAGAACTTCAGGATCAAACACACGATTTAAAGCCTGCTGAGATCAGTGGGAAAATCCTACTGGGCTTCAAGGAGCTTTGGATGAGTCAGAGGACCACAGTCAGAAATTTATCTAGGCCTGAAAAATATATCTAGTGGGTTCTAGGCCAGCTTTGTAGCTCAGCACCAAAACTTCTGGTCATCTTTGTTTTTTATCTCAACTTTTCAATCCCAAACTTAACTCATCAGACATTTTCTTTATTCAAAAATCTAGGGTCTCTTTCCTGCTCTATTTGGGAATTTTATCCTTGACAATAGAACTTATGATAAAATAGAGACCCCAAAAACACTTTTAACTTCTTCTAGTGTTATGCAAAGATATTTTAACTGCTCTTGAACTCAAGCTATAGGAAATGGTGATTTCAAAATGAACTTGGTAGAGTAATTGAAATATTTCCCATAAATATTTTAGATGGTAATTCTATTCTTCCCAAAGACAAAATGACTTAATTATCAGGGGCTTCTGCTCACAGCGTTCATGGGAGCAGATACACTTTTTAGCATATTTAAAGATACTAAATTATGAAAAGCAGTTCACGTAGGGTAATTATTTGATAGTTCATTATGACGAACAGCACATTCATTTATAACAAGTGCCAAGTTTTACAGCATAATACCAGAATCAGACAGGACCTCATGGTTAAAAGGGTTTCCTTGGGCACTCCCAGAGTGAAAAGCCCTGCAGGGGCAGGGTGCTGTGCACAGGGGTAAATACACTTTATTTCCCCCTGTTTTATCATCTCCCATTTAACCTTTAGCTCGTGTTTACCAAAAACTCCACAGGCACAAAGGCTTGCTTTAGCTGGGGAGCACCAGGCACACAAGGCAAGGTTTGTACAAGGTTTTAACTTCTGCTTGACTGCAAGAAAAATCAAAACAGCCTCCCTGTTTATCTTGGGAGGGGGGAACAAGGTTCCTTTGTCTTCTCAGCCCAGCTCTGACAGTCATTTACAGAGGCTGAGACTGCATCTCCCACTGAAAGGAGGAGAGCTCTGCCCAACCATTTAAAGTGGATCAGGATTTAATTGAGGTGAATATTGGCAAGAGTTATTGCAGAACACATTTCATTAATGGCAATGGTACTTACTAAAACACTGGAAATCCATAAAGGTGGAATCAGAAAGACAAAACACTCATGGAAGTCAAGGGAAATTAGCTCTGGACCCCACTTTGCTTACAAAGCAACACCTTCTTTACAGTTTGCAAAATCTTACACAAAGGATTAGTGACATGTTACCCATTATTTACACAAAATCCCCATTAAAAATGTAAAAGAGTAGATATGAATAGTGAAAACACAGCAAGGGAGCAGAAGCAGACCCAGGACTGTTTGCACAAACACACAATCACTGGCACCCACTCAGGGGAGCTGCTTGTCACAAATCTTCTGCTCAGAGCCCCCTGTGCTGCTCTGCTGCCTTGGAGGCAGCTGCTTTAAGGAAAAAAAAACAAAAAAACAAAAACCAAAAAAAATCTAGTTGCTGGGACAGAATTATCAAAATGAGTGGTTCCTGCTCCCTGGCAAAGTTTGCCCTTTCTTGTCAGCTTCTGGTGAAGTAAAAATTACTTCACCTGAAACATAAGCACCAGGGTGAGGTGAGAAGAAAGTGCAATATTATTAGGACCAAAGTGAAAGCTGTGAGATCAAAGTCACAACCCCCTCCACCCCCACTATTTATTCCAACTAGAATAACATCTTTGCTCACGCCGATATTCACCTTCTTGTCACTTGGAGAGAAAGAAAAGTCAGACCAACTTTTAAATTAACTTACACACCACACCTCCAGAAATGATTAATACTTCTTGAAAGGATAGTTAGGAGCAGCAACAAAAGAAAAACCCAGATTAATGTAAATGGGCACAATTTCTTTTTGACCTAACCTCAGCCAGAAAGATTTAATTGACCATGTTGTAAGGTCAGCTGCTGCAAAATTCTGATTATCTAAGGTTTTCAGTGCACAATTCAGCATGATGCTTCTGTATGAAAGAGCCTGTGACAGAATCACAGAATTAACTAATTGGAAAAGACCTTTGGGCTCACTGAGTCCAAGCTATGACCTGGCACCACCTTGTCACCCAGAGCATGGCACCGAGTGCCACGGGCAGTCTTTTCTCCAACACCTCCAGGGATGCTGCCTCTCCCTGGGCAGCACATTCCCATGCCAAATCACTCTTTCTGTGGATAAATTCTCCTTAATATCCAGCCTGAACTTTGCCTTAAGTTAGGCTTAAAACCACAGAGACCTTCCATATGAGAGAGGGAAGAGGCAAACAAGGAAAGCTGTGAGAAAGCCCTGGGCAAGGCTGAATTCCTCAGCACCATCCATGCCCAGGAGCTCCCTCTGAGTGCCAAGATCCATGGGAAAGAATCTTTTGGAACACGCAATCAGAATAATTAACAGCTAAAATTAAAGAATAAGGTGGGGCCCCACTCAAAATCTTCAGCACCTTCTGACGTTGTGTAGCTGAACATAAACCCAGGTGTCACAAGCAGCTGCCACCCCCAGTACAACAGGGGGACAAAAGACCCAAAATTAAGTGGAAGAGTAGGCTGACATGTGGCCTCTCTTCACAGGCTTGCAGCAGAAATCCAGATTCAAAAAACAAATGGTGGCAGCAAGACAAACTTACCTTTCTCATTTAATCCACGTGGATTTTTATTTTGAGTTTTTATACAGCAAATTCTAATTTGTATAAAGAACATTATTGCTGTTTTTAACATTCACCCTAAATATGTAACTACCCACATGAAGTCTACACTTACAATAATATAATAAAATCATTAATATCCCAAAAAAATGAGCAGTATTTACTCATTCCTAAAGTTAAAAGTCAAGCTACTTAACTGAAAAAGTCTCCAAATAAACTCTTAGAATTACGGTTTGCTGGAAAAACTTTTACAGGATTCATTTCTGCTCTGCTAGAAGATAATACATTTTTAATTTTAGTTTATATAAGTAGTACATACTAATGCTTGATTAAAATGGAAAGGAAAAATCCCTAATAACCTGGGAATCAAAAAAGGAAAAGTACCAGCTACAATTTATGAATAAAAACTAAGTATGAAGCACTATGTCCATTATCTCTCTAATCTTGAAACACTGGCTAGACCNACACTATGTCCTGTAATTAACACTATTATCTCTGTAATCTTGAAACACTGGCTAGACCAGGAACAATGAATTAGTTTAAAAAGCTGAAACAAAGGTAATATTTTGTCTTATAAGAGAAAATCTGCTGTAATAAACTTTTTCCTTACACATTTACAGTCCTAAACTAGTTTCATTCTGTTAAGAGAATGCATTTTAAAACATTCTCTGTGTTTATTTATAACTTAATTCTAATAATTTGCATCAAAAGACAGCTGGAACCCATGAAAAAAAGAAGAGATTAAAAAGCGTAATTCATCACTTTATAATAAGCAAATACTTAAGTGTATATACAAAGAGAAGAGCAAAAATATTAATGTATTACTTTTTTATGCTGCTAGTTAAATAAGAGAGAACAGCATACTGTCCCAAGTTGAAAAAAAATGACATTGCCAATTACTGACACTGCATTTTCTTCACATAAATAATGGCTAGTAGATTTTTAATAGGTAAAATAGCAAAACCAGGGGTAAAATAAACTACAAAAACCACTTAGGCTTGACCCAGCCCAGCCTGCAAAAAGAAGGAACAATTCCCCAGAGAGCAGCAGGAATTTCCATCTGCTCCTGAGGTTTTTCTCCAGGCTGTGCTGTCTGCCAGCTCCTCTGTGGTGCCCTCCAAGGCTGCCCTTGCCCTGCCTCTCAGCCCTGTTTATCCCCCTTATCAGCTCAGGAAGAAATCTGGGCAAAACTCTTCCTCTGGTCACCGATATCTCTGGGAACCCAGCCCATTAAGAGATTTGTGACCCCTGCTCATGCTGCTTTAACTGTCTGTGGCACAGGAAGGAACTGATAAAAATAGGATTACAGTGCCCTCCCAGATGAACTAGCAGGAGGTTTGATTGTGATGGATGCCTGAATAAATATACAATAACAGCCCCCACATTTCAACACGGCTTTTGATGCGAGGGAAGAAGCAGGGTCGGTTTTCACTGCCTGGACTGCAGGACTCTCTGCCCAAATACCTGATAAGTGCCTTTCAGGGAAGATTGAATCTTCTACCTTTAGTCTGACTTGAAATAAAGAGCAGGAGGTGGTTATTAGTGGGTAGGAATGAATATTCTTTTATTTTGTGAGGTACAAAGGTGCATTTCTTCCCACAGGTGCTCACGTGTCACCCGAAATTCCTTTGAAGTCTCAATATCTTCCCTGCAGATAATCAGTGCTGAGGTGGGTGTACTTTTTAATACAAATAAATGTATTTATTGTATATAATGCAATAAATGTACAAAGAAATGCTGTGTGGGGAAAAACATGGGCTGGGGTTGGAGTTTGGGGTGGGGAGAGGAAGGCTGGGATTGTCCACATCTTTGTCAACTCATCTGTGCCTGGGGAGGAGAAGTTTTCAGCAAGCAGCCAGTCAGGCTCAGCACAGGGAACAGTTTCTGCAGGAAGGAAGCACAGACTGAAGCCTGTCTGCATTTCCCCCACCTCCCTTAATAAATTCTTAATAAATCCTTAATGAGCGATGCATTTACCCGAAACCAGAAACGTCAGGAAGCGAACCCAGAGCAGGGTTTTTATTAACCTCCCTCTTTTGGAGGAGAGGGCTTCAAGTGCCCTGGAATCACACGTTATCAGCTCCCACTCCAAGCCCCACAGCCATCCATTCCACTTCAGCAGCATCTCAAACATGCCCCTTCTTATCCTGCAAAAAATACACACCCACTTGGCTTTTGCAGTGCAGAGATCCAGCCAAGCACCCAGCAAGTACACAGACTTCCAGGGGCAAACCCTGCCCTGGCTCCTTTGAAATCATCCCAGGAGGAAAAGCTCCTGTTTGCTCAGGACCTAGCTAAAAATAAGTTACCAGCAATTCTTGGCACTTTCAAAGGGTTTCATGTGCTGGAACTGCTGCCTAAATGGCCATCACGCAGCTGTTACTGGCCTTATTTTGTAGGTGGAGAAAAGCCATTTATTTTTAAATATTCTTCATTGTTTTTGGTTTTTTTTTGTTTGTTTGGTTGGGTTTTTTTTAACTAAAAAAGCCAGTTATTTCCTGCACCCTGTCCAGTGTGGAAGTGCTGGAGCTGGGACTCCCTGCAAGCAAACTTTAAAAATTCAGTTCCACCTCTCACCACAGCCTGAACCAATTAATGTACATCACACACCAAAATTAGTCCAACCCTCCCTGCAATGAGCAGGGACACCTCCAACAGGTTGCTCAGGGCCCCATCCAAGCTGGCTTTGAACATTCCCAGAGATGGGAATTTCCTTCTGCCTCCTCTCTGGGCAAGCTGTACCAATGTTTCACCACACCCCAAGGGCCATCCTGGCTATTAATTATTAGCAGGTCTGCCTGAAGTACTAAATCTGCCCTGAACTCATCATCCAACAGGACAGTAAATCCTATTTTCTGACACTAGAACTCCATCAATCAAACCCCTGAACCCCAAACCAAGGCACTGCAGCAATGAGGTGCAAATTATTGACCCAGCATAAACTTGGCCAGCCCAAAATTTCTACACTTTTCTACAATTTCTACAATTTTCACACTTCTTAATTGTAGCCTGGGGAATGAAACAGAGACCTGCTGAGCTGGAGGAAGCTGTCTTAAGGAGAGCTTAGACTCAGCATGAGTCTAGAACTGAGATTAAGCAGTGTTCCAAACCCACCTTCCTCTCCTCACCCTGTTTAAATGCCTGCAGGGTGACATCAAAATCACTGTGCTCAAAGTCATTGGAAAACAAGTCAGGAAAAAGAAGAAATCCCGGCTCCAAACAGTTTTATAAAAAAGTCTCCATAACATTAACAAAAAAAATGCTCTCCCTAAATAAACTAAAGAAAAACTATTTTGAAAGTCGCAAACTAACTAGAAATGTTGCATTTTGTTTCTTTACATTATCAGTAAGAAAAAGTTATGAGAAAAAGGAAAGTGTTCTAAATGTATTCTAATTCTTATTACTCTTTCTTTTAATTACTGTTAATACATTTTTCTTTATACCCTCTTAAAGTTTTAAACCTATTTTACCTTTCTCATAATCCTACCTAGCAACAAAAAATAAAGACATTAGTAATTAACCAACACTAAACCCACCACACGCATTAATTAACAACAAAAAAAAAAATCTCGAAATGAACAAAATCTCAAATTAACAAATCTCAAATTAACACCCAGACATGATGATTCAGTGGTGGTTTGCAGAGCATGCCATTCCAACCAAGGTGGGATAAACAAGTTCTCCACACTACAATTTATAGAGTAAAAATGGGGTTTTGCAGAGAGCTTGTAAAATCAAGCCAAACACAAAATCTCACAAGATTGCTTTCATCCAACTGCTGCATGGCACAGCTCGTTATTCAAGTTTATACTGACACACACAAAGTTGTGAAGCACAGAATTTTTCCTATTCCAGTTTAAATATCTTTGAATTTAAACGAAACACGAATTCAGTGTGCTATTAAAGAAATGATACCTACCCCCCCAAGCTGCACAGCAAGGAAGCACTTAACCCTTCTTGAACTCAAGCAAACAGATACATCTTACAAATTTCACAGGGATCAAAGTGTGCACTTAAAAGTTAAGCCAAGAGTTCACTATTGCTTTTGCAAACACATAAATAAAATTTCAAATAGGCATCTGTATACTTATATATATATAAATTACAAAATAATAAAAAGACAGCTGCAGACAGACAAACAAGCAGCAGACAATTCAAATTGTCAATAGACAAGTGAAATACAGAACAGAATAACAGAACAGTTCCATCTTTGGTAGTTTTGTGTTTCAAATGAAGCCCTGGAGAAGCAGTGAGGAACAGGGCACTGTGAATTACAGGGCAACGCTGAGAATCCTCTCCTAGTAAGCCTGGATGCAGCACAGGATAAAATTATGGTGTAACTGGGGTGGGTGGGGGTGGAGGAGGTGTAATTGCTCTGAGAAAGGAGAATTATAGCTACTCAGCTGCCAAGATCTCCAAAACCACAGCTCTACTTCATCACATTTCATTTCTGTACATATATTAACTCCAGCCAAGTCAGTAGATTAAAATAATACAGTAGACTGTATCAACCCAGACCTTGGCAAAATGTGACACAATCCCTTTCCAAAACCCTAAAATTGGCTTGCTTGTGAGGAGTATCACATGGCTGAATGGTGGCTAAAGGGCTATAAATAAATAGATTGCAGCAGCACAAGGGAGGTGCTAGCAGATTGCCACGGGGATGGGTATTAGGATCACTTTTATTTAACATCTTTATTAATGATCTGGAAGAACGGGTAAACAGCGCATTAATTAAATTCACAGATTTCAATACAGCCAGAAGTGTTATAAACATGACAGTGGGGAAAGAAATTATGCCAAAGGAGGTTAGAAACGCTGGGATAAGTAAGAAAAGGGGATTCCTTCTGAAAAAAACGCAGGCTAATACATCTGAAGAGAACTGAAAACCACAACTAATCAGTGAGAGGAAGAAACCCAAACCTGTTAAGCTGAAAGGAAAGACCCAGGGGCAGCAGCTGACAGCAAATTATGCACTTTAGCCTTGCAACATGAATGGGGAAAAGAATGAAATGATGTGGGCTGCACACGTGGTTGTAGCAGGACCTTAGAGCAGGATGCAAGGCTGGACTTTAAAAAACAAAACAAAACAAAACAAAACAAAACAAAACAAAACAAAACAAACCAAACCCACAAAACAGCCCAATCAAGCAACAAAAAAACCAATGCCTCAGAATATCAGACACCTCACCAGGAATAACAAAGAGGAAAAGAGAAAATTCAGAAAAGAATACAAAGACTGAGGGTGGAAAATAAATGGCACAAGGCTAGAAAAGTAACATCATGGAGGGTACAAGAAATCTTTAGGCTCATCCCATCAAACATGGCACAATTTGGAATTTTTTAAAAATAAAATAAACATATAAGCAGAATATTAGTTCCCATTAGTAACATCTTCACTACACTGAGGTAGAACCTCAGAAAGGATTAACTGAAACTGCTTTTCTTCATTCATTAAAACTGGGCATAATATTCAAAAATACAGTGTAGGAGACAATCCTGCAATAGCAGAGTGATTTAATAGGTTTTTCCATCTCTAACTTCTATGATTCCTTAAGAGACAATAAGCAGAGACAACCCTCTGCAAAATTAAATCACTGGGATTCAACTGCAGAATGAAAATTAAATCACAGCAAGGTATTTTTTTTTCTCTGTGTGCATTAGCATTAATCACATGCAAAAGTAAAATATTAGTTAATTTGATTCCCTGTGCTTTCCAGACTCTGGTCAAAATGAATCAATGCAGGAAGACTGATTTCTCTGATAATTGGGGAAATGGTAAGGAAGGAGGAAAAAAATAAGTAAGGAGGGAAAAAAAAAAGGTACAAATAGTTGGTGAAAATGAAATTACCAAAAGGAATTTTACTACAGAAACCCATGTTAGAGCATCTATTTCTTCTCTCTTCCTAATAAGAACAGCACATGTGAAATTTCACAGTGGTGGCTTTGAAAAAGAGTTATTTAACTATGGCTGGAGTTGGGATAAGTCACCTTGGACAGTGCAAACTCTCCAAGTTACTAATTTAGGTGACTGAAACCTCTGAGAAATGGCTCTGCTCTGTCCCTGCCCAGAGCTCAGCCCTCTGCAGCACCTGGGGCTTGCTGCAGGTGGTGGCAACACCAAAAAAAACCCAGCTCCAGGCACACAGCAGGGACTGGGCAGGGTGGGTTTGTAGAGCACAGCTCCCTTGGGAGCCCCTTCTCCTGCCCTACTGTGTAAAAATCTCTTTTAGAGCCCCTACTCCTGCCCTACTGTGTAAAAATCTCCTTTGGGAGCCCCTTCACTTGCCCTGCTGTGCAAAATCTCCTTTGGGAGCCCCTTCACTTGCCCTGCTGTGCAAAATCTCCTTTAGAGCCCCTTCTGCCCTGATGAGCAAAAACTTTGGGAGCCCCTTCACTTGCCCTGCTGTGCAAAATCTCCTTTAGAGCCCCTTCTGCCCTGATGAGCAAAATCTCCTTTGGCAGCCCCTTCTCCTGTTCCCCTGTGCAAAATCTCCTTTAGAGCCCCTTCTCCTGCCCTGCTGTGCAAAATCTCTTTTAGAGCCCCTTCTCCTGCCCTGCTCTGGAAAATCTCTTTTAGAGCCCTTTCTCCTGCCCTGCTGTGCAAAATCTCTTTTAGAACCCCTTCTCCTGCCCTGATGTGTAAAAATCTCCTTTGGGAGCCCCCCTTCTCCTGCCCTGCTGTGCAAAATCTCTTTTAGAGCCCTTTCTCCTGCCCTGCTCTGGAAAAATCTCCTTTGGGAGCCCCCCTTCTCCTGCCCTGCTGTGCAAAATCTCTTTGAGAGCCCCTTCTCCTGCCCTGCTGTGTAAAAATCTCTTTTAGAGCCCCTTCTCCTGCCCTGCTGAGCAAAATCTCCTTTGGGAGCCCCTTCTCCTGCCCTCTTAAAACCCTCTCTTAAACCTTAAACCCCTCCTGAGGCCACTAAAGTCCAGCCTGGACAAAGCCCCAGCCTACAGGAATTCATGTGCAGATGTCACTGGACATCAAGCCTGGGCCAGTTCTGCAAAGGTTGGTAATTCCAGCTTGTGTGATGGAGAAATGATGCATGTGCCATGGGAATACAGGAAAAAAAATGGGCAGGAGCAGTGCTTTAGTTCAGTGACAGACTTCACTGAGCTGGCTGAGGGCTACATCAACAAAAACTTTAAAAAAAAAATAAAAATAAAGCCAAAGGAACAATATAGAAAATAACTAGCGGTCTGGTTTGTTTCATCTGATACATTTTAAAATATGTGCTTTCCTCCTACAGGCAAGAAATACTGCATTTAATTAGAAGAATAAATCATTACATTTTTATAGTTAGTAGTTTCTTCTACAGTGAAAGTAGATTAGTTTCTTGCTACAGATGCTGCTTATTGTTCTAATTTTATGGTAAGTTCTAATAATTGAAGTGTTACAAACAGTTCGGTTTGGGGTTGGTTTTTTGTTTTCTATTAAATCAGCTCTCAGACTATTCTTTTGTTTTATATATATATATTTCACAAAACATCTCTCTGGCTTTCTGCCTACTGCAGAGGAATACACATTCTCTTAAATGACCCTCTGGATGTTATGGATATGGAATTATGCCTCAAATTCCACGAGGAGTTTAAAACTTAGTCCCACCTGGGAGCAAAGTTTGAATTTTAATCCTCACACTTATAACTGGGCAGGTTCTTCACATTCCAAACACAGGTTAACCAGTGGTTCTGCTGTGACAGGACTCCTCCTGCAACATGTAGCCCCAAATGTCACCTAGTTATGCAATTTTCTATAGGATTGCAATGATTTCCCTCTATTTTCCCCCTCCTACAGCAAGCAAACCAAGGTGTAAACACAAAGAGAGTGCAGCAGACACCTCACTGATTTCACTGCCATTTAAGACAAGCGCAGCAGCTCTGATGAGGAAAGCACATTAAGCACTTGCCACAGAACATCCAAGCAGACCTGTTTTGCAGCCTGATTAATAGAAACAACCTCTGAGGACTAATCACAAGTCAAGCCCTGTTTTGTAGATTAATAGAACAAAGGCACAAGAGAATAGGGGAGGTTACAGGACTGGAATATAAATAAGGAAAGGTGTACATTCTAGGCAGATTGTCTGCTGGTAATTCTCAGCTCAAGGCACATCCTTACATCGAGGTCTGGAACAGCTCATTTCCAGGTGAACCACCACTCTATGGATCTCAATATTCTGTCTCCAAAATCCACAAACCAACAACAAATACTCCTCTGAAACAAACCACACCTTCATCTCCCTCTTTCAGGGTCACTTGAATTTTTAGGTTGATATTTAGTGATCCTGAAGTTGGTATCAACTTTACTTTTCAGCCACGCATATGTGGGTCAGAAATACAATACTGGCACGTGAGGAACTGACTGTCACACAAACCCTGCAATCTGGGACCAGATGCTGCATCCCAGCAGAGATGCCACACACCCCATCTGGCCCTGCCAGGAGCTGTGCAGAGGGATCTGTACTTGGGTTACTCCATCATTTTCTAAGCTTTCCCAAATGTTCCACCCCTAAACATGCAGCAATATAAGCTCTTGAAGCCTATAAATCTAGGAGTTTATAAAAAATTATCTGCAGGTGAGGCAGGGGAAGACAATATTCCTTAAAATGGCCCTTTGCAGGTTTCTCAAGAAACATGAAACTTATGTTATATTCATAAACAAAAGAAGGAGCCAAGCTTACCAAAAACTGAAAAACAAAATTCAGGGAGCCATAACTCAAGATTCCAGTGTTTTAGGGCATCCCATATTAAAAATGGGAACACTTCAGGACTATGGCTTTCAGACTAGCAACTCAGGTTGCCTTTCTCCTTTTTCTTGCAGTGCAGGCCATGGAAGTGTCCCAGGCAGCCCAGATGGAGCACCCAGAGAAGTGTTAAAGAGAACACCTTGCTTGAAATGCATTACATTCCCAGTTTTGAAAACAAGATGCTTTCAAATCTGTGCCAGGAAAAGGAGACTGAATGACAGCCTTCCTTCTTACATAAAGCTTGCTTTATACATTGCTTATATAAAATTGGAGGTGACACACAACTATAAGTACATTCTTAGGGTATGTATAAACCAATAAACCTGACTCAGGAGATTAGCACAGTTAGCAGCTGCAAATATCAGCTTTGTCAGTGAGACACACTGTGCACACATGTGCACAAAAATAAACTGGCTTTCTGAAGAACCAGACCCCAAAAACTTCCTGCCAGCTCTACCTGCCGGGTTTTTGGTGGTCCCAGCAAGAGTGGGAACCCAACCCCTGGGCCTTTTGGAGGGGGTTCCCTGCTGAGTTCTTTTCCAAGGATGAAGAACGTGCAGGACTCTCTTTCTCTTGGTCTTCAGGTTTTTGTTTATTCTTAAGTTCAGCACTGTCTTCACACCAGACTCAGCATGAGAGAAGCAAGGCACAAAATGGACCCAAACACCCAAACCAAGGCACAAAATGGGCCCCAAACACCCAAACCAAGGCACAAAATGGGCCCCAAACACCCAAACCAAGGCACAAAATGGACCCCAAACACCCAAACCAAGGCACAAAATGGACCCCAAACACCCAAACCAAGGCCTTTTAAAGCTGTGTAACCCAATTACTTTCTAACACCTACTTTGTTTTTACTTTTCTACCAATAACTTCTACTGATCTATTCACGTAACTTCCACACTGCTGCTTTCTCTGACCAATAACTTTGTGCCACCAGTGCTACAGAAAATGGAGCTGAAGAGGGACAAGAAGGAAGAAGGGACAACACCCCAAATCCTCCCTCTTGTGTCCTGTTCACTCTCATATTCAAATCCTAAAACCCTAAATGCTTCACTCTGTGATACACTACTGCTGCATACTGCTCTCTAATTCACACCTGTGTGCTCTAACTCATCCCAAAGTCTTGGCAACTTTCTCCAGGGACAAAGGTTCAAAGCAGAGTTCTGCTGAGGGTCAGAGTTTCTTAAAACAGGCAGAGACATTCTCTGTGCCCTGGATTCCAACATTACCCATCCTACAAAACTGGAGGTGAGAGTTCCCCAGGAGCAGAGCACAGCCAGGCTGGCAGACCTGCAGACACAAAACTCAAGCACTCACATTACTCGCAAAACAAATACAGTGGCAGGGTTGTCAGATGATTTCAAATCACCACGAGAACACTTCCTGGGAAGAATTATTCATTCCCTTTGTCAAAGCAGCCCTGGGCACAGGGTTGGTGTGGAAGGCAAGCAGGCAAGCACAGCAATCTGCTAAGGAATATTCTACCTGGATCCATTCTATCTGCTAAGGAATATTCTGTTGTGCCTTCTCTGTGTGCCCAACCCAAACTTCTCTGTGCTCCCAGCCACACTGAGATTTTGGTATTTAGCCAGTGGTGTTAGGAATGTCAGCATTCCTCTCATTTTACACCTACACAGTATGGACCAGCACCTAAATATTTTAGAGGTGGTTATAAACACCCACAGGTCTCACTAATTTTCAGCTGAATCCACGAGTGTTGGCCACTTCTGAAATAGGGTGCCAGATCTATTCTACTGACCAAATTCTCATGAAAATCTGATTAATGTAGTTGTCACTCTTGACCTTTATGTCTGTGCTCAGATTCACAGTCAGTGGACTCTTATTTAAAGTGCATGTGCGATTTTTGCTTTATTTCATAGCTTCTGTAAATCACTTTAAGCATTTTATACACATGTCAGGGTAAAGTTAGCATTGTGATCAATAAGTATTAGATAAATATGGCCCAAATCATCTGAAAGACAGTCATGAGAAATCTTACCCTTCACTGGGAGCTAAAAAAATCTAGTCACTTACTTTTTTACTTACTTTTGGATGTAAAAAAAATAAAAAATTATTGCATCTCCATTTCTATTGCATTTTATCACCATCACATCACATGAGCTTTGTCAACTCTACCTGCAATGTAAATTCTTCCACATTTTTCCCTGTTTGTCCTGAACAGATGAACTGTGAAACAAACCACTTGTAGATTGCTTCTGTTTCACATACCCAACCACCTTCTTCCCTGTCACCTCCTTCACCCTAATTTCATTCATTTCACTTCCCAGGAAGCTGGGCTTCATCACATGGAGTGCTTGCTCCAGAAGGTGAGCACTGTAAATATCAAACGTCACCCCCCACTTTCCTTAGTCAGATTTTGCCTTTTTCTGACCCAGAGAAAACTCAGAGGCCTTTTAAAAACTTCTACTCCCTTTTCAGTCTCATGTGAAGGGTGAGACAATACAGATGTTATAATTCACACCATCACAATCAGAAGCCAACTATTTCCTAATTACAAAACTCTACAAATGTTTCTTGACCTATCAGCTTTTGTCACACCATGCTGTAGATGCCTTAAAGCCAATCATCTAAATTTACCCCTCGTGGGTCCTACTACAATGCATCTTTCACAGTTCTATTTCTCCAAAGTATCCAGTCTGATTTGCAAAGCCATCCTTTGAAACCTTCTCCCAGTTCTATTTCTCTCAAGCTTTGAGAATTCTCTACAAATCCATTTCCCACAAGCTTTTATATCTGAGCTGACATCCTATGGCATGGCATATTCCTCTGGTCAGTGTGGGCCAGCTGTGCCAGCTGTGTCCCCTTCCAAAATCTTGCCCAGCCTTACTGATGGAGGGGAGGGATGTTGGAGAAAACGGTGCTGATGCTGTAGCCAAAACACAGGCGTGTCATCAACACCGAGCCAAGCCCAGGTATCCCAGGTATCCCTCAGTGGAGTCCTGGCTCCTCTGGCTCTGCAGCTCTGCCAGAGAGCCCTGCACCCCCCTGCCCTGAGTTCCAAGCAGCCAGGCCCTGGTTGCACTCACCCACACATCCTCCATCCTTCTCCGCCTGCCACTCAGAGCTCCCACCTGCTCCACAATTCTTCCTGCTTAGGGCACAGGGGAAATGAAGCAATGAAAGTAATGAGGCCTGAAGAGCACCACACAATGCAAAATCCATTCTGATGCCAGCCTGTAAGAGCTGGAGCCCCTCTCTTACTTCTCCACTCTCCCAGAGCAAAGTAATTTTTCAGTTCACCTTAACAGCGTGGTACTTTCAGCTTTGTCTTTCCTCCTCCCTTCTGTACCAGACCACCACGAAGAGGCAGGGTGCAGGTGAAAGGAAATGGAAAAGCAGGAGCCCTGAAGTGCAGGGGGAATTGATCCAAGCAAGCATCAACACACAGCAAGGAGTCCAGCCCCACACAGCCTGCCTCCAGATCTGGGTTAACTCTTGCCTTAACTCCTCTTTCCCAACTCCCATTCTTTAAGGGGCTCCAAACCCCCTCCCCAGACCAAGTCTGATGCTACAGAGTTAAAAATGTCAGGATTTTTGCAGTATTGTGTTTCCTGCTGCTGGTAGCTCCTGGCTGGGTGTGAAAGCTTTCAGCCTGCTCCTTGCACTTGAATGCCACAGTGACCACTGGGTTACTCCAGTGCTCAGCTAAAGAAGGCAAACTGCTTGCTCCTGGCAAGAAAAAACACACCAACCAAAGCAAAACTACAGGTAGAAGCACAGCTTGTCCATCAAAATGTCCTTCTTGCTGAGCAAACCTTGCTTCAACCTACCAATGAGGAGCCCACCCTGAATAATCAGCGCCCCAACACCACAGCTCACACTCACTCTGGCTCTCGGCTTGCTTTGCACAGCCAAAAAACTGAACTCCAGGAAAATGGAGCAAGAATTAGGGACCCAGAGCAGATTTCCACAATCATTAGTCTGCACTGCTGTGGAAGAATTCAAATCCCCGTTTCCAAACCAGGAAAGATTCAAAAGAGCTAGGAGAGCTACCATTTTATGTCTCATTTAATTGGCTAGAATTCCACTCACAAATAGGCACAGTTTATTTGTTAACATTACTAATGAATACTCTAAAAGCTCTTATTTCTGATGAAGTCAAGCCTGAAGAAAATATCAAGACTTCATGATCTGCCCCAGTGCAAAAGAATTAAATAGGGCAGGTTTGTACCACAGTATTAAAAATTACTTATGAGTGAATTTTATTTAAAACAACAAACATCCCAATCTTTATTTTTTAAAAAAGGGGGAAAGAAAAAAGAAAGAAAGCTTTTAAAAGCAAACAGGACATTTTTTTTTAACTTGGAAGTGAACCTGATATCAAGGAGACCAAAGAAAAATCAGCTACATTCCCAACAAGGCAAAAAAATGTAAACAGACGGCTCAAGTTCCAGACCAGGGGGAATTCATTCCTCCATTCTGAACGGAGGGACCTGGAGGACAAATGCCAAGAAAAATGAAACAGAAGCCTGCACCTTTAAACACAGCCACGCTGCAGTGGTGGTGTGTTTGTTTAACATACAGACAGGAGACTTCAGTCTTTGCCAATGATTTCCTCAGTTGCTGACTTCTGCTGCATAAACACCAGAATTCCTGAAAACCTGGTGCAACACACACAGCCTGTCCAGTCTCCCCTGCCTTCCTCACCACTAAATAGCAAAGAACTTTACTGCTGAATAGTCCAATTTCTACCCCTCCTTTTTTTAGACACGAGCTAATTGCCAGCTAAGACCATGAAAATAAAAGAAATGAGATCCATTCCAACCCATCAGTGTAGCTGAATCCCATCATGTGAGTTGCCAATTGGTTTTCCACTCCTCACGCTCAATATCTGCTGTTAATTTGCTTGCTATTTCAAGAACTTGAAGACTGTCAGCAAAATCCATGATGCATTACAAAACTTATAATTGGAAAGAAAGAAAAAAAACCAAAAAAAACCCTGACACCTCTCTGACAGGATAAACAGAGAATCTGAAAACACTGATCAGAACAAGGCAGAAGTACTAACCTAGAGCTGTTTGTACTAAAATATCGTTGCAAATGAAGCAGAGAAAGAAACCGAGTCAGAGAAATAATTTTAAAGTGACGTAAAAATCATTTGATGAAACCCCAAGTTTTACACCGGGCTAGCTGAAAAGAAAAGGAAACGATTGCACAAAGCCTCATTTTTAAAGGAGATGGCTGAACCTGCCTCTGCTTTCTTAAGGTTGCATTATCTATGCCAATTAAAACTTTGCTTCTGAAAAAGAGAGTTAAGGCACTTCCTCTGGAGTTACTAAAAAAAGCAAATGAAAGCCTCGGCTCCGCAGACGTGAGCGATAGCGAGCTGTTTGTTCTTGACCTCTGGATCACCCTGCAGATCAAATTCTTGGACACAGGAAAAACCCACTAGTGTTCATTAAAAGCAACTGGGAGGCCAGCTCTGTGCTGCTGCTCTGGAGCCCCCAAGGAGCTGCAGCTTGACAAAGGTGCAGGATGCTGCTGGAAAACGCCGCTGTCCCCGCCAGGAGAGGAGAGCCTTGTTCCCAGCCTCATTCAGGCTGGATTCCTTCTCATCACAACAGTGCAAATCACAGATTTCAGCCACTATTTAAATAATTGATTTCCCATCTTTTACGTTTGTGGTGCTCTGCAGTTATCCACATAAAGTTGATTCTGTTAGCCATTAACGTACATTGATTTATACTGAATCAGCTTTTGCACTACACATTTCTTCCTTCAAAAAGATGCTTATATCTCCAGTTATCTAAACAAACCTATGTGCTGAAAGTCCCAGACCTCCAGCTTTACTTCTCATGCTGTTAGATATGAGTGGAATTTGCTCACATACTCTCATAGCTAAAAATGACGTAAAGGATTGCTTTGTTAGATTATTTTACACTTACAGATTTTGGCATTTTTTTGTGAAATTCTTATGCAGAACAGAATTTAAAATCCTATTTAAATAGAATAAGAAAGCCTATCTATTCTTATATGGAATTTAAAAGCCTATCGCCTCATTCTTCGTAAAACTAAGAATCACAAATTTCAGTGCACACAAAATGAAGTACATCAGAATGCTTTTTCTTTTCAACTACTTTTCTCTTTCAAACAAGCAAAAAGCCATAAAAGTTACCTATAGAGCTGATCAGCAGAACAAAATAAAGCAGCGAAAAATCTTCTCCCTGAACAATTGTTTCTGTCAAAATGTGGTTTAAACAAATTCTGGCTCCAGTTAACTGCAGTTCTCTGGTGGTTTGAATGCTTTTAAAGCTTCATTAGAAAACACACACTGTGAGAATATTTGTATCCAAATGTCTACAGCATACTTGGTAAATTCAGCCCTCAGCACAGATGAACAATTTCAAATACAATTTTAAAAAAAACCAACACGTATTTTAAAATAACATTTGAATATAAGCAAAACTTACACTAATTCACTTATGCATATTCAGCACCCCAAGCTGCAGTAAAAACAGACTGTCTCTCCTTACCTTTCACAGATCCATCAGGATGACTTATGCTTATGTTTACTTCACAGAGGGAGTTTTAAGATTTAAAAATTCATAAATCCATCACTGGTTTTATTTTCTGTCCCGTTTAATAAGAAACCTCAATCTCGGATTTCCCAAGGAGAAAACGTTTTCACCGGAATCTCACAGAATTTTTTACTGCATAAACTATCAATTATTTTCCCACCAAACAAGCCAGGTTCATAGGGCAAAGTCAGAAGGAAGAGAAAGGAGGGGAATGTTTTTTGTGGATTGTTATCTATAGACCAAATGGAAAATCTTCAGCCATTTTGTCCCTTCAAGGTACATCAAAGAATCTCCTATTTAAGGTGTGAAAATGTCACTTACATTCTTCACCTCGGAAAATGAGCAGAGCTCTGAGTGTGATTTATGTCCCACCCTTGCACTTTCCTCTTTTAGGAGCTGATACTCTTCTTTTCAACTTCCCTCCAGCTAATGCCATTTAATACTCTCAGAACTATCAGGCTAAATTCAAATTTCCTGCTCCTTAGAGGCTGTTGTTATGCACCACAGCACATTCCAATTGCAAATACACATGAATGCCCCCATGTATTGTAAGTTATTTTTTTACTCACAAATTCTGCTAAATCGTAGAGTTAGGAGGCACCACTTGAATTCTCTTAGGTCTTTAGAAAGCTTTTAGATGTACCATGAGTAATAACATGTAATGAATATGAACTGATATTTCTTTCCTGTATTTACACTGAGTTGGCAATTTACATTTTCTAGGTAGATGACTTATAGCCAGCCTTCCCAGTACTCTGGCAATTACTTCTTAGAAACCCCTGACAGGCTGAAACCTCCAGAATCACATCTGTTATTCTTGGTTTGATCCCTCTTTTTTAAATTAAAACCTGTAGCTTTATCAGCAAATGAGATTTTTTTTTTCCTCCTTCTGGAAATACTTACAAAACTGCACATAAATTGAACATGCCAACTTATCTCATGTTAGGGTTGGCATATCTTCTGGGTAATGGCCAGTGTTCCATTCCTGTGACAGAACTAACTGGGGTAAGGAGGCCCTAAATACATACAAAACCCTACAAATTCCCTTCCTTTGGGGTAATCTGAAGATTTATAGGAATAGAGCAAGATGTGGTTGTAGGGGAGAGAGTATAATAAAAATTTAAGAAGTGGTAAAATGCTTGTCTGATCATTCTGCCTCAGTTTCCAGGCAAAGGACAAAATTAGAGCAGATTTTTTTCTAATATCTGATGGGACTTTTCCTTCCTCTGAAAGACTGGCTAAAATACAACAAGCTAATAAATTATTAATTATTAAAAAAAAAAGAAAAGGGAGGGCAGGGGAGAGAGAAAATGCATGGACAATGCCACATTTCTGCTCTCAACACAGACTGGCTGAGTGACCTAAAAAGCTCAAGACATGATTTGACAACAATTTTTTGCAGCTAAACACAAATGAAATATCGTTCAAGAGAGAGAAGTCCGCCCTTGGTTCGAGCTCAGTGTCAATTTTTAACAATCTAACTTCATTTACCATGCATCACTAATTGGAAAAATCCAGTTATCAATGGATTAGAGGAAAGATTAATTCAGGTTTGCCTCCCACGACCAGGTCAGGATACATTTGGCATTCACTTTTTATGGCTCAGACAACTCAGTGATGTCCCTTAATATTCCAGGGCAAACATTCTAAATCCATGTGCACACCTGCAAATTGAAGGAACTCCTAAATGCAGCTGGAGACAGAAGGATGGCAGATTTCCATTGCAGATTTGGGAAGGAAAAGGGGAGTAAAAAGAACATGATGTATTGCTAGTGCATATAAACCTAAATGCAAAGGTGCATCCCACGGGTCTCCCTCCCACAACACCAAACCCTCTCTCCTCCAGACTTGGATCCTGTGTTCTCCAGGTCTGAGTTCATTAAACCTGGTCCAAATGCCTGCAGTTCCCAGTCCCTGGGTGGCCTCCAAGCCTGGTGCACACACAGAAAAGCAGCTGGACACAAAAGCAGCTGGACACAACCCCAAGCTCAGCAGCAAAACTTCCCCAGCTCCTGACCCCCAAACCCACCTCACCACCCCAGGCCCTCTGTGCCCTGCCTTCTGTGCTGCCATTACAAAAAAATTACTTGGAAATGCATCTTGAGGAGATGATTCCTAACCTGAATTAAGATCATCTTTCCCAATTTGCTGATATTGCAGGATTTGGAGCATTACTTTGTTTTTTTTTAGCTAAGCAATGTCAGGCTGATTTAAACCAGTAGCTAAAGGCTATGACTTAAATTAAAAGATTAGTAGCTCAAGTCAAGAATGTGAGATACAGTGCTAGATCACAGTTTTCCAGCCAGCACCAATGCACACAATATGACCAGGAGAAAGCACTGTCAGAAGCATCAACCTGTGTGTGGTGTCACACAAACCACCAAGGTCTGCAGGACAAGACAACAGAGATGAGATGAAGGGGGAAATTGCTAATGCATTTCCTGGTTCAACCCCTATCATCCCTCCTTCCTCTCCTAGTTTCACCTTTAAAGCAAGCCTGACATCAAAAATAAGTTTTGAGCTTATATGGAGCCCTCCTTATAGATGTGCATAAATTATCATCTCGGTGCTCCTGCTGACAATTGAGAATTCCAAGCAACAGAATGATCATCACCATCCCTCAAGTTCAGGTCTCTGGTAAAGCCTCAAAGGACTGTGGCTGTTCTCAGCAGGAGAATTTAGAACAAGTGCTACCCAGGGCTCCACAGAAAGATGTCAGGCATCACAATTAAATGACGTGTAGAAAAAACAAGGAGGACTCTCCTCAGCACAGAACTGGGCAGAAATCTTCCCTGCACGACATGCTTGACACATGGGTGGAACGAGACCAAAACTGGTTTGAAATTCTGTTATCACAACTTCACAAGCCACAGAAAACAATGCCTAGAACTGATCAAAAACAAGGCTTAAAGCACCTGCTGCCTCGTGGGTGTTAAATGCCACCACACCAATCTATTAGCACAGCAGATATAAATAGCTCAACAGCACAGAATGTCATGGAGTTTCCCTAATACATCCCAAAATGCCACCACAGTTAATCCACAAGCACAGAGTCTGTACTGACTCCACAGTTCAGGTGCAGAACAGAAATAGTTACAACTCCTTTTGTCTTATTTCACACACGTGGCTAAATGGAGATTATCTACCCAAAAAAGAAAAGGGGAAAACAAAATTTAAAAAAAAGAGAGAAAAGCAACTGTGTCAGAATGGTTACAGCAGAGCCTGATAGTGCTCTGCAGGGCAAGGCAACAAAGCAGCTTCATGCACGTTCAACAGGAATGATTCCTGCTGTGGATCAAGTGATAAACAGCAAAGAAAGTTGAAATTGAGACTTACCACGGGGCACCATATATTCGGAATCCTTTAACTGTTACCTCTGAATCTTGTAAGTAAATACTATTTGTCAGCAGTGACTGAACATTGTCAAAGTCCTCTGGTTTCAATTTGGACACAGAGGGAAAGCGGTAGTAATCTTGTTTAACAAGGTCTGCCATGAATTCCTTATCAAATGTCAGTTCATGATTCCCAGCAATCACTATCTTATATTCATATGGTAGGTTTCCTGAAATAACAAAAAAGAGGACTCAATTAGCACATTTCCTCCCACACCAAGAAGCAGCCAGCCAGCAGTGACAGAGTGGAACACCCCAGGCCTGGGAGCATCTCCACAAGACACTGATGCTGCTGGTCCTTTTTTATTCCAAAATGCACAGGAAGAGCACCAAAGCAGACTGCTGGGGCTGCTGCTTTTTAAATTATGGCTGTATTTGGATTAATTCCTATTCCAGTGGCATTTATTCAAGACCTAGTCTATTCCCCAAAGCTTCAATTCATTTGCAACGTACTTTTATATTATTATTTTTGTTGTTATGTTTATGGCAGTCTCTCATTTCTTGTAAAAAGCAACCACAAGCAGAAGCGACCACAAAACTCAGCCAAATAAGACAAACTAAGGAAAAAGGAAAATCTGGTTAAATCATTTACCATAGGAGTCAGAAGTCAAGAATTACATGTTTGCTCCCCTCAGTTCAGGGGAGCTAATACCATTGTTTGGAAGGAGGCGTGGATCATGCTCAGGGAGCCAGATTTTTGGAGCTCAGAACAGATTTTCAAGCACTTGGTACCAGCAATCAGTGCCAGATCTTCCAAATAAACATACTGGGTGCTGAGCTCTCTCAAAAACACAGTCCCATACTGTGGTGTCTTCACAGAAGTTAGGCTCTTTTACAAAATCTGTCCCACTGTGGCTTGCCAAAAATCACACGTAAGATTGCATCAAAGCTGACTGCTACTGCCTCCACAATAACCCTGATTTCTCAGTCTCATACCTCAGCCTTCATTTTGGTGTTTATTACTAATAATAATTTATAAATTGTTGGGTTTTTTAATGGGGATTTTTGTGCAGTTTGTTTTGTTTGTGGTTTTTTTTTTTTTTTTCATAAGGACAGCAAAATGTATGTAGAAATCTGTGGGTTGGTCTTCCAGTTCTGGAACTCACAACTTCTGTCCCAGGGAAGACAGAATCAGATGTTACACATTTCTTGTTAAGTACAGTTCTCCTAAACAGAAGTGGCTTTGTGAGTTTAAAACTCATCTTTTGACTTTTCAAACGGTTTGGGTTCTTTTTTAAAGTGAGTTTCAGAGTAAAGCTGTAAGTATATACAACAAGATTAACTTTTCCCCTAAATAAGACTTACAGGGGAACCAGTCAAAACCCCGTGCTTTTTCAATATTTACAGCACAGAAAAGGAATGTGTGCAAACATCACCTTTGCAAAATGAGTTAATTCTGGATGGAAAACCAAAAAGCTACAAATCCCCTGAAAAACAACCAAGCAGACTGTGCTCTTCACAGCCACCTCAGGTCTGAACAAAACACAGCTTGTACATATTCATAACTCTCTGTGGTGCTGCATTAGAATAAAAGCTGAGGAGATGCCATAAATGCTCCTCTATGATTTTTGACTCACTCCTTTCCCACTTTCCTCCCCTTCCCCATCTCTACCACGTGCTGGCTCTGCAATGCATTTTTATTTAAAAACCCTGTGTGGCATGTACCTCCAATTGCTGCTCTCTGTGACTCCTGGGCACAAGATAAAATTGCTATTTTCCCTTCTCCCAGGAAACATAAAAGATATCACCAGCATGAAATTTGATACACTTGTCATAACCATCAATCCCCCAAAACAAGCTAGGTGTGATAATATTCTCAGAGAAGTAGGATGGGGAAGTTAAATTCAGGTTTCTGCTAAGTTATCAACATTTGCCTGTTTTAACACAGAAATCTTAATCTTACTTGATACATGTCCAAGCTCTACACTTTCATTTATTCTGATAGACTTGAAAACCAGCACGTTTTGCTGATATAATACCCAATTAAGCCTGGATCATTTTTGCTCAATATTTTTTAATCTTGACATTTTAAAAATAAGGGCTTACTTTGAAGAAGCTCAGGACATGCAAAGGCAAACTAATGGTGACATCAGTAATTATTAAAACCTAAAAATGTAGCATTACACATGTTACATAAGCAAATCTGTAGGGGAAACCCAGACAGTATTTCTTGCAATTGGTATGAAGACAGCTGTTGGTATTTTTAGGACTAAGACACATCAAAAGCCAGGGCAGCAGCAAGAGGAAGTCTCATTCAATTCTCCTCTCTTCCCTGAGGAAAAGGACTCCATAGCACTAATCACAGCAATAAATTACCTGCAATCAGATCAGCTATTTATTCATCACATTCTGGTTTTTCCTTCTTGAAAGGCCCCATGGCATTGTGCAACATCCATCCTTGCTGATATCATTCCTGAAATATTTTGGTGTTTTATTTTTGTCGCCCTTTGTCTACGATCTGTTCACCTTGTGTTTGATATGGAAACAAAGAGTCATCTTCAAAAACCTCCTACTCCATGGTAGTTTAGTTTTATCTTGACCAGATTAATCTCTGTGTATCTGCATCAGTGCTGCCTGTACACACCTGTTGAAAGGCAAATTTTCCTCATTTTCCTTCACTAAATCTTTGTTAGCCACATTTGGTCTTTATTAGCCTGATTTCCTAACTATCAGATCTTCCATCATGCATCAGTAACATTGTTCATTCTAATTTATACTGCCACTCTGGAAAACAATCAGGAGAATCATTTTCCAAACTAGAAAAAGTGTGATCTGGTTGCTGGGCTGAGCACTTCAGAAACCCCAACTATTAACTCCTAATTATCCCAGCAGAAAAACTGAGTTTATTTAAAATACTTAAAGGCTTAATAGGTGAGATCAAAAGGCTAAAATTACACCTACCAAAAACGACCAGAGCACTAAGCCTGTGAAGTAGTGTCTTATACTGGAGTATCTGAAGCCCATATTTATGTGTACATACACACACAGGGTGCATATGAGAATCTTCAAAATACATCTATTATTTTGGTTAAGATGTTTTTCAGCATCTGCTCTCAACAGTAGAAGCAAGGGCACAGTGTAAGCATTGATCAAGAAAATCCTGCAATTAGACAAGTTGCTCTCTTCTGGAAGCCAAAAGGTCAACACCACTCTTGCTCAAATAAAGGCAGCAATGGTTATCTCTGAATGTAAAAATGGAATTGTTTACAGTAAATGCACTCATCTGGGAGTCTCAGAAAACTTCTGTGACTTGTGTTTTAACAAATGAACCCCCAGGGCACAGTGCCAAGCACCTTTGTCCCCCCCTATGGTCCATCTTTACTCCTGTGCTGTGCACAAGGACTTGGTGGGCTGACTTTAAATGTACCTATTACATGGGACAAGGGCAGGGGAAGCTTGGGGTTTTTTTAGCCCACCTGAGCAGTTGTTTCAGTGGGTTTCTTTAAGTTCACCTTAAGCACTTGGATCCCAGGAAGCCTTAATGTGTTGAACAACCATTCCCATTTTAATGGCATGCTTCATATGAGTGCAGTTTAGTCACACAACCCAAGTTCTGTAGAGCTGCCAGACATGAAAAGGAGCGTGCCTGGCAGTGAACATTAACTGCTGAGTCCCTACAAAAATAGAAAATCACATTATTTTTCGACTACTGTTACCTGCAAACCCCACAGGGGAGCAGGGGAATAAGGAATAATGTGATACTAGCTGTCTGTGCAGTGGTAGAAACCTGTATTTACACACAAATGATATGCAAGTGCTTTTGATGCCAATCTCTGAATATGCATACGCATGCATTAACTATTCAAACCACACAGCACTTCCACAAAACATGAAGCTTTTTTCATGCCTGTTTCATAGCCTCATAAACCCTTTGGCCATATGCTGAGAAACTGGCTGAGAAGCCTTGAAGTATAAATCTTAGTCCGCTCAAAAAGAGGGAAAAGCCATACAAGAGAGGGATGTGCAAGTGAATTACCTCAAATTTATTCAATTGGGTATTTTGTATGAGCCCCAAAAGTGCAAAGCTGGCCGTGGAGCATTCCCCTATAACCAAGCCCATACATATCCAGGGATAAAGACGAAGGAGCAGATTTTGGTTTGCTCCTAGAGGTTTCAGTCCCCACAGCTGCTGAGGGCAACCATCAGAGCCCAGCTCTGGTCCTCTGCACCTCTTCCCTGAGAGGTTTCTCATGAAGAGCCCTTGGCACGCCATGGCCATGGGCACTCCCTCTTCCCTGCATTTACAGCACAGTCACAACACACAGAGGCTCCTTTCAGCTTTTTAAAACAAAGAATATCTCAAAGTAAGTGAGTTAGGCTGTGTAAGTACAGTTACACAGACTTGAACTTCCACAGAATTAAGCTGGACCTATCCCACCAACAACCCACTTCAGGTACCGAGATCCAAAACTGGGCAAGGAAAACATCTTGTCTAAGATGAGACTGACCAGCTGACTATGAAAATATTTTGGCTGTTTTAAGCAAATCAGCCTTCACAAAAAGTCCTCAGCGGAACGGCTCAAATTGGTATCAACCAACCAACACAGCCCATGGATTTCTGTGCAGTTTGGCTCCCTGTGTCTGCAGAAACCTACACAATGAAACGATTAAAAACACACAAACAGAAAAAAAAAGGCAGCAAATAAGAAACAGAACGTGCACAAAAGCAGAGCATGCTTCCAAAACAGTACAAAGAACTGAAGTACAAGGTCTCCCAAAGTATTCCCAGTGGAAAGTATTCCACCATCAGTTCAGATGCCTTTTTTTTTTTTTTTTTCCCCTCTAGTTTTGGAGAAGAAAAAAGTAAAGGCAAAACACACATGGGCAACAGAGCAAGAAGAGAGGATGAATGAAAATGTAACTGTTTAGCCTTTATGCAAAGAAAACGTGGCAGCACGGGGAGAAGCAAAGGCTGAGACCCTCGGCTTCCTGTGATAAATCCAGAGCTCGTAGATTAGAGCTCCCCTTTGCTGAGAACACTGTTAGACACAACAAAACAGAAATGTTAGGTGAGTGCAAGCTCTGCCTCTGACCTTTCCCTCTGTAAGCGTCAGGCTTCATTAATTTTCACAGGGCCTGACAGCTCCAGCGTTAATACTCACACTTGCGGATCGAGCCACACAGCAGGTTCAGAGTCTGCTGCCTTCTCCTCTGAAACTCATGCATTAGGGTTTCTTCCATGCTGGCAATGGAAAACCAAGTCTGAGAAACATTAAACACAAAAAACTACGTTACAATAATGCCGGGGTTGAGTCACAAACCCATGAAAGCAAGGAAGAGCTGGCCTCGGCGCCGGGAATTCGGCGCGGCTCCGGGACACGCGGCCCTTTCCAGGGAGCACAGGTGGAGTGGTTTTGTTTTCACTGAAAAAAGACTATTCTAGAGGTGGTAAAACTGACTGGAATTTTAGGTTTTATTTCTTTATGTTGTCAGTGGAAAAGAAAAGGTTGTGGGGGGAGAAGCGTTCTGAAGGTTTTGGTTTGATTCTTGTCGTTCTTTCTTTTAGCTACCGTTAATAAAATTTTCTTTTCAAGTTTGGAGCCTGCTTTGCCTTTCTCCTAATCCCACCTCACAGCAGGGAAGTGAGTGCACTGGTGATTGGCCAGCACTGAGCCTACCACGCCCATTGGTGCGTTGGCCGGGAAAATCGCAAAATTGGGGAATTCTCAAACTGGGGGAAGGATTTGTGGGGAACCCCACTCAAACTGTGTGCAGGCTCTGCACCCAACTCTTAGTGGTGCCTGACACCAGGGGTGTGTTTCCCACTGGTTCTCCTTTCCACAAGTGAACGTGGTGAGTTTTGCAGTGCTGCAGAACCTGATTTAACCCCGCCCTGGCGCTGGAAACCATTCCTTGCTTTTATGTTTTTATGTCTCAACCATAACATTATTCTAATGTAACTGTTTGTGATTAATATCTTCCTCCTGGCTGTTGAAATGAGAAACGTAGCACCACACAAGCAGCAAGCTTTTGTTTCCCTTCAGTGCTCCACTTAGCATTATTCTGACACAACTTGTCCTGGGTTTTCATCTCCAGCTTGTTTGGAACTTCACTGGGCTACTGTTATTGAAACACCCCTTTTTTCTTTGTTTTGAAACATGGAAATCCTCACTAAAGTTTTAACAATTAATATCTGTCTATTTTTTGTTTTGAAACAGAATCTGAAGGTTTTTTTCAGTCTAACCTCAAAAAAAAAAAAAAAAA
>VWZP01004286.1:269725-281407 GCA_013396995.1 Dicaeum eximium
AAAAAAAGCCTCCAGATTTTGCAGCTCACGGCACTGCCAACTTTAGGTGTAAAAAGTCCCCCCAAATTGACTTTAAAATTATGAAATCTGAAATGCAAGCAGCACAGATTGCTTGCTAGTCCCTGGAAAGGCTTTCTTTTCAGGCTTTTAATTATGCAACCTAAAGGACTGAGCTTTCAAGGGGGATGGGGGGGGGAAATCACGTAACTTAAAATCCAAGGAGCTGGCAGCTGTTAAATTTCTCTCTTTAAATTTACCAAATCCTGAGACACCACCCTACCTGGAAATCCCAATAGCCTTGTAGCCTTGTCTGTCCCTGAAAGATTTCACAAGTGCTTCTTGCATTAATGGCAGCTCCTGCTCCTCTCCTCTTTTCCCATGGCAAAATGACACATAAAGAATTGGGTATAAACACCCAGGTCTGTGCTGGTGCCATGTGCTGCTTCTGAGGGATCCTTCAAGGGAAATGGAGTTCACTTTGAAAATTACAAGAGATATTAATGTACCAGGGCTGATGAATTTTAGACCAATTTCAGCACACGGTGTGGTTTCAAATGGCTGCGACCTTGAACTCCAAATATTAAGGCTGAGAGCAGGAACTTAAGCTCTGCCTTCACTGTGCCAGTAGGGCTAAGTAAAAATGCCCTTCTTGGACTTAATTTAGACTTAATTGAAAAGAAACATTTTTGGTTACCATTACATTAGGCTAAAAGATAAAAAATGAACCCTAATACTATCTAAATCTAATAAGAGAAAGGCATCTCTCTTTCAAAACTTCCAAAGCATTCTCCATAAATGCATCACAGATCAATTTACATGGTACTTCTGCCAATAAGCAAAACAAAATCACAGGTTCCAATTGGCTTAACTCATATTGGAAAGCGCGAAAGCAAATGCTAGAAAATGCAATTACTGCAAACAAACTCCATTTTCTCCACTCAGGAGGGAATTTCAGAGAACATTTTATTGCCCTCAAATATTATTTCTAAAGGCATCAATACACAATTCTATTTTCTTTTCAGAGCCCCCCACACTATATAACTTAATCCTCCATAAAGAAATTCACCAGATTTTGAAGTAATATATTGGTTGTTGATATTACCTTGTGCACACAAATACTGTATCAATTTAAATTATTTTTCTCCATGAATCTTAAGAATATAAAAACCAACTTCCTCTGCCTGACACAAACAGATCTGGACCTATTTCCCAGAACACACCCTTTATCTCTGTAATCTACAGTTCCAATTAAGTCTTTTTTTTCGCCCTAAAATAAATGAATAACAGCCACCAAAAAAGGAGGTCATCTTGAGAAACAATTATACAGGGAGTAATTAAGCTAATCATAATTATCACAGACAATGTCTTGGTATTTTAATGTACATGGATTTCCACACTGCAAAAGGCCAGGGAAAGCTAAAGGACAAGATTTTCCAGAAAAAGTGAAATCTTTATTTAAAAGAGAAACAAGGCTTGATATCAATTCTCCACTACTTAGCGAAGGAAATGAGAATTATGAGTGCAGGACCCAGATGTAGATTCTGCCCCAAATTATTCTACCTGACTGACAGAGACCTTGAACCAAGCAGCAGAACTTCTCTTTCTGCCCACAGGACTGACTAACACACACAAACCCCTACCAGGATCCTCCCAGCATCCACCCACCTGTCTTAATATGAACAAATAAATACACCAGCCAGGCAAACATCATCTCCGAAACATTTTCCTGCTTCCCAAGTCGTTGAGCTCCTTCCCATTATTTGTTTTCTCATTTTTAGAACAAAGTCTCTGAGACTTCCAAATGCTCAGAGCAGTAGGAAATCACCTTCCTCTGTCTTGTGGCCTGGTAGAGCCCAGTTAGTATTTCTGGAAAAAAATTCCTTTCAAATATCTCCTTTTTTCTGTATCCCAGGAAGGTATTTAGAGCATTTCTTATGAAGAGAAAAATCTCAAAATACACAAGCAAGAAGCTTCTAAAAGCTTTTGTTTTTTCTATGATACATTATATTCTACATAACTTCTTGATTTTATACCTGGAACTGAAATCCTTCCTTTAAAATTATGATTTTTCAGTATATTGTTGGTAAACTACAAAACCTTCTGGGGTTCATAATTAACCAACTATCAGTACCACTGTTATAAGGATAAATATCCATGATGACAAGAGGAAAGATAAAAGCAGGGATAGCAAGAATAATCACAAAAAAAATAAACCTAAAGAGGAGAAATAAGATAAAATGTTTTTCCAATATCCCAAAGGCTTTAAAAGCACGAACTACTGCCTAAAAGCAGGATGACAGCTTTTTAATAACTCTGAGAATGTAACATTCTCCAGTGTGCTAAAGCAATTAGCTGCTTTTAAGATTTTACCCTGTGATCAAGGCTTCTGCTTTTATTTGTAAACATTAAAGTACAAGAAGCAAGTTTGATATTCAAAGGTAGTTTTAAACGTATTTTCACATGGCAGTGCTGATGCTCGTTGGGAATTTCTTCCTTTTCTAAGTTGGAAGGGCAGAAATGAAAAGCTTGAGCTGAACTCTACTCCTAGAGTGCAATATCCAGCATGGATATCTGTGTCCCAGAGCCACCTCCAGGGACTTTTTCTGAACTGTTTGGGGAGGATAAAACACACAGAGAAAGTGCACAGCGAATGCAAACAGAAATAACAGCCAGCTGAAATACCCAGGCAGGTCTTTAGGAACCTTCAGCATCATTTTCTGAACCCTGTGTTTAAATGTCTGATTCCAAATCAAGCTAAACACTCCATTACAGTCCTTCAAGATGAACTTGGATACCAGGAATCTCCTGAGCCCCATCAGGAAATTAATTTTAATAACCACAGAGAGGTTTCTTAGCTCCTGACAGAGACAACCAAAGCCCTCCAGCTGCACCCTGCTATTACAAGGAGCTGAATCCTTCTTTATGCAGGTTTTCTTCCTGAAAATTCAGAATTCAGAATTCAAATTCCATCCAGAATTCCCTGAGCAGGAGGGCACAGATCTTTTCCGTGTAAGCTGAAGCACAGGGCCAAACACTGAACACCAAAAGGAGAGCAAGAAGGAAGCCTGAAGCCTGATAAAGGTTTAGAGTGGTAACTATGGACATGGGCACCAGCCATTTCTGAGTTCTGTCTGACCCCTGCTACCTCCTCTTTTCTGCTGGCTTTGCAGAATTTAAATCACCAGTTTATTGGCTGTCATTTGTACTATGGCATCCCAGGATCTCACAACAGACCAGTGTTCAAATTCACAAATGTTCAAATTCAAAATGTTCACAAGTGTTCAAATTCAAATGAAGAATTTGGATCTTCAACCTTCAATTCAAGAATTTGAATCTGAAATCTTGGAATTTTGATGCAGAAAACTGTGTGCTGAAATATCTCCTAATTGTCCTTCCAAAGGCAGGACAAAACAGAAAAAAAATTAAAAACAGCATATGCAGTGTAAACTCCATTCTGCAATAGAGAGTTTGCAGGCTTTTATTTGTGACAGAATTCAGGTAAAACTCTTGATCTTTCCTGCCCCTGTCACAAGGCCCTCTGCTGCTGCCACCTCTGCTCTTCAATAAGGATAATTGTAAGGCACTAATTAACCTAGGAGTGAAACGTTTTTAAATCAAGTTAAATGAACGTGTGAGACTCACGGTACTTATCGCTGAGCATTTGAATTCACAGCAACATTTTCACAAGGTGCTTGAAAATCTGTATGATGCCTTAGTGCAGAGAAGGACACTGAGAATTCTGCTCATATTCCAGAAATAAATATTTCTCTGTGATTAAATGCAGTGCTTAATTGTTGGGGCATGCAGTTCTTCACTTGGTGTGTTGTGTGCTTTCTGCAGAGCAGGGTCTCTCTTGACCTGCCCACTTTGGCCATCTTTTCTAGGCTTTAAAACAAAAACTGTGGCTACAGCTGCGTTATTTTATTCCCACAACCACTGAAAGTTGGGATAGAGAAGAGAAGAAGGAGCAAATCCCTTCCCTGCCATGCTCAGGAGACAAGTGCTGAGGGAGCAAGGAGCCTTCAGAGCAACATATGGGGGAGAGCAGCTCGGGGAAAAGTAAGGACTTGTGGGTAATTTTTTATCATTTACAGCTCTGTTTTAAACTTAGAACCCTTTGTGTTGGCTTTCTGCACCAAAAAAAAGGTAATGGCAATGTTCAAGAGAAAAGGAGCTGCTGCACCCTGATATCCAGCCTGCCCTGTAACGTGAAAGCTTCTGGTTCATTAGAGAAGATGCACATAATTCTCAGGTCTTTATGGTTCACTTACCAAAAATTACAAGGAAATTCAAAGTACAGAGTGTTCCTGAGCTCTCATTTCTTAATTTCACCAACTCGAGATGAGATGAAGCGCTGGAAAAAGCAGGTGAGAAGGAGCAGGTCCAGTACTTTATATCCCTGTGCTCTCATTTGTCTCCCTCTTCTTTGTAATCTCCATCCCACCCCCAGTTTGATGCTGTTTTGTTGTCCCTGTGCTGCTCCTGGAGCCACCCCACAGAGCAGGTGACACCACTCATTGCCATGCCCAGCACAGAGCAAACAAAAGTTCCTTTTTCTCCCCACCAGCCCCTCCAAAACCCATATAACCCCCTAAAAAGAGGCAGTTCAGGCCTCCTAGAGGTGTGACAGGGCTGGGTGGGACACGTGGAGCTGCACAGGAGTTTCTCTCACAGCCCCTGTGTGCCAAGGCTCATCCCTGCCAGGCAGGAATTGCCCAAGCTCAAACAGCCCCAGCAACCAGAGGGTTAATTAAGCTAGCCAGGCTGGTTCTAGCCAGCAATAAGCAGCTCTCTGCTTTTCTTTAAGGAAAAAAAAAAGAAGTCAGTGGTTCTTGGAACATTTATTAACCCCCTAGTATAGGCAATTACAGGAAGATAAAGGTCTGCCAGTCTTGCATTACCATAAATTGCTGCACGTTGCTTTGCTACAGCACAGTCATGTCCACAACCAGTGTGAGTAAATGCTAACATTTGAGTTTTAAGCTTCATTCAACCCCGCATTTTTAGCAGGTCTTCACTTTTCGGTGGCTGTTGGGCCACAAAAAAATATAATTATTTCATGCAAGCCAAAAAAAACACCCCAGGATGGTATTTCAGTGATAGACTGCTCTGTAGCTCAGTTTAAGGCAATCTCAAATATTTCCCAACGTGCAGAACAGAAAGGAGGAAGGAGGGTGGGAAGTACAAAACCCAAAGATCCTTCCTGCTGTCTGCTAGGTTTTGTAGTCACATACAACATAAAAAAATAGTGGCAATAAAAAATAAAAAAAAAAGAAAGAAAAAGGCTTTGTAATAGACAGAACACTGCCAACCAGCTTTAAATTGAATTACACAGCCTGCTAATCTTTATGATGAAATAAAATTTCTTTGAACACTTCACATTATACTAAAATCCACAGTGCTTTCTGCACAGCCCCAACCCCTCTCTGCTCAAAACAACTCCTCCACCCCCAAACCATTGTTCTTCCCAGCCTGGAATGTGATGCTCTACTGACAGAAGGACTTTTTTTAATTAGCTATTGTTAATATGGTGTGAAAATGCAGGGGAGAAGTATTTTTGCCCTTTGTATTTTTGGATGCACCATTAAATTTGCAAGTGAGGAAATAAACTGGTGGTGCGCAAAGAATCCATCCTTCCACTTCTCTCTCTCCACTGAAATCATTCCCAGCACAAGATGTGGCAAGAACCTGATGAAAATGTCTATAAAAGTTTCTGTTTGAGTGGCATTAGCTGTTCCATGCCTGGTCAATACAACAACCATAAATCTCTTTTCTGTTTCAAAGCGGATTTTCGGGAAAGGGGGAATTGAAAGGAAGAATTATTGGGGTTTTTTGCAAATTTGGTTTGCTTATAGCTTGTTCTAAGAAATCTGATCATCCCCTCCCCCCTTCTAAGACAGTATTAGCAGCCCAGGGAAGCAGATCCAAGAAATGACCAAGCAATTATTGTGATTGAAAATCCATTCAGGAGTTGTGCGATGCTCTGCAGTGCTCACTGGCTCCTTTCTCTCACTGAAAATTACCAAATGAATATATCAGTTCAAACTCATAAAGAGCCACTCACTCCAGAACGTTATTCTCTTTGAAAGCACATTTTACCTGAGCCAAGTTTTCTAATAAGGCTGTCAAATAACACCTTTATACTTGGTTTGACTGACCGTGGCAATTCGTAAAGAGAATTTTACACTTTAGCAGCAAACATTGTTTTAAAGCCCTCCCTTTCTCTGTAGACCATTAGGAGACAGCAAAAATGGACTTTTGTGAAATCTCTTCATGAAGAATTGCCAGCAATCACAAGAGCAGAGCAAGAAAGAGCTGATCAGGTATGAATGATCTTACACTGCTCCTCAGGCATAAATTCCATTTTAGTCAGTGGAAATTTTACTACCTCCACATCCATTTTACCCAATGACTTTTATTTTACCTTCTAAGTTGCACTTCTGGGGTTCTGTTTCCCACAAAGCATCTAATATCTGACCCAGAGCAGGGGATAAATATGAAGAAGCAGCTATAACCCTGGCACAAAAGGAGAATTTGGTACTTTTTTCCTACTTTCGTTTTCACACTGCACTATAGATTGCTACATCAAGAAAAATTATTCAGCCTATTACCAAAAATTAGTATGGTTGTATTTTCCCACTACTTTGTAAATATAACAAAATGAAACACTCAAACTATTTTTGTATTTGTATTTTTGTATTACTCTGAGAAGAAAAAACAAAGATAGAAATCAGCAACAACCCATCATAAAAAGGTATGAGCAAATAAAAGATGAGCACTGATTCTTAATTCAGGCAAGCCATGGGGGAACTGAAAACTAAATACAAATGGGAATTTAAGCACGACATTAAACACAGAACACAAGCACAGGAAATATTCTGAAGCAGTAATAGGGCAATAAACCTCAATAAAGTAGGAAGAAGTTTTTTAAAAAGTAGGTTTTTTATGGCATAACCCAGAGAACTACTAAATCAGGTGCTCAGCACCTGAGTCACCTGTGCTCAGCCTCTAAATAAAATATCTCCATCCCACCCTGGAGTCTGCAGCTTCTCACCAGGGCCAGCAGAGAAGACAGAGCTGTCTCCAAAATTGGAAAAACAGATTTTCCAGGGAGTTGTTTCCCTCTCTCCCAGACCAGCTGTGCACAACTCACACACACTTACAGGATTAAAGCCACCTCAGCATTTTCTTTCACTTGCAATGAATGCAATTTTTTTTTTTCCAAGTGCTCAGAGTTTTGTTCATCAAAATGGTATTTTATGTTTAGTCAATTATTCATTCTAGCTATAACAAGTAGAGCAATACAGAGTTCAAAATACGCTCCAGATGGTAAAAACACGAATCAGAAATAAATCAATTTATAAAAAAGGAAGGGGTTTGTTTTTATTGCCATAATTTAACTTTAAAATATTCACAAGCTTCCTTCTGCTTCTAAATTACCCCAGAATACTTCGAGCTAATACCCCTCTGAATCTGGAGGAATTTAGAACTTAGTGGTTTGGGTTTTTTTAATAAAATAGTGTGATGGCAGATGCCAAAATACTTCAGATCAGAAATACACTTTTGCAGAGCAAAAGCCCTGCAGAACAAACACTTGATCACAGTGCAACTGTGCTGGGTATACATTAGTAAAAGGAACACACTCACTCCAAACCCTAAATGAGCCATACCTGGAGAGGAGAGGAAGCCAGAAAACTCAGCCAGGCCAGAGAGATTGGAGAGATTGAGAAAGGATAGAAGTGGAATGTGACCCTGCATTTTTAAACAGTGATAAGAAAAGAGCTTGATCTCACTATTATGCTATTCTGGTACAGTTCTTTTTTTTTCTTTTTTTTCTTTTTTTTCAAAGTGAATTATGCTATCTTCAATATCAAACACATTCTGGCAGGTGTCTGGCTTAACAGTTTTGGATATAATTTCAAATTTCCACAGCACTAATGCATAAATTTAAGTGTAGACTGGAACTAAGTGTCTGTCCATAGTTCTGAGAGCAACACCACATTTACATTTTGTCATCTATTCCACATGACAACCAGCAATTCCAAGGTGATGCTCATATTTTCAATTACCAACAGTCACACAAAAATCAGCTTTAAAATAATTGACAATACTTTGCTGAGGACCACATCCACATATGCACAAGGAAACCTCTGCATTAAAATTATATAATCATTTTTTTCTTCTCACTTTAAGTAACATGGTCAAGGAACTACAGCACAGGAAAAAAAACTGATTTTTTTTGTTTGTTTGTTTGTTTTGCTCTGGCAACAATGTTTACACTAGAGGCAAGCACATATTACAGGTAAAGAAATATTAGCTCCAGTACAAAGTATTTGGGCACTAAACCATTCACAATGTCATTATCCCAGAGAAATTAAAAGAAATAAATATTCAGAAAAAACCAAGACTTTAAAAAACCACGAAACAGACAAGTTGCTAAATCCTAGAACAACTCAGGAAAAACCTAGTTAAATTAAACTTTCAGATCCACTGATAATAACCTGAATTTATCCAAGTCCACCACTGCAAGATTTTACTGAGCTTGTGCAGTAATATTCTTTATAATAGAATTATAATAATAGAAATTCTATTTATAATAGAATTAAAATAATAGAAACCTTGTGTGGGGGGAAAAACAAGCAAACCAAAACCAAAAAATGAACACAGTATGGAATAACCACTAAACAAAAAATACAAAATGGGCTATTGGAGAAAAATTTCTAAACTGAATTCCAATTATTCACCACAAGCAAGGATATGCACAATCAACTGAGCAAAATAAAGATATCAACTCATTAAAGATCTCTCTGCCTGAATTTATCTTTGCCTTCTCTTCAGTTCTTGTGAGTTATTCAATCACTTCCCATCACCCAGAAAAGGAAATATTGCACTATGAAGACAGAGCTATAATTAGATATTCTTCTATTTCATTTCACACATGTGACTGAATGAGAATGGATGGGAAAAATATGAACAGAGATAATAATAGCAAGTTGAAACATTTGGTAAAAAATACATTTGGCACAGAATAACATCTCAATTCTTCCTCAGCACATAGTGCTGTGTTTACTGCAAAATTAGTTAAGTTAGTATAAGAGATTTTTAATGAAAACAATTATAAATTTAAAATAACTGTGTTTAAAACATTTAACAGTCCCTGAGGTCAAGTGATTACAGCAGTTACAAGACCCCAGGGACATGTTCACACCAAAACAAAGTGAATAAATTACCTCAGCCAGGGTATGTAATCACTAAGTGACCACAGAGGTTATTCAATGTATAAGCCCAGATGACTTCCATGCAAAACCAATCATGGAAACCTAACAGCCAAAGGGAAAAAAGCATTTAACCAGCAAAACTTGCTGGAAGGGCTGAGAACTGGGAAGAATGGGAAAGAGAGTGTGGGAAGGAAGAAGGATGGGTGCTAATGAAATGGGCAGGGACGATGCTGAACATTTTTTCCCAGGTGAAAGACCCAAATTCTTGCAAGAGGGATGCAAGACTCAAGAAATATAAAACAGCAGAGCTTTAAGCAGTGCTCTCAGCCCTGTATATGCATCTGTGCAATGCCCAGTGAAGACCAAGCAAGGCAGGAGCTCAGAACAATCATGTCTTAGCTTTCTCCTTGGCTTTACTGCCAGGAAAAATGATGGAAATTATGAAAAAAATGACTGAAAAATTACAGTTATTGTGTTTTAGTCGTCCCATGATATGATTGTCATGGAGGCAAGAGCCTGTGTTTCACCACAGAGCAGGTAAGAGAAGCTGCAGGATGAAACCCAGCTTTGATCTGGCTTCTCTCCCTCGTGACAGAAATGGTATTTATGACATAAATGATGCCTTGTCTTCGTGGCAGCTTCACAACACTACTGCCAGTGGAGAAAAGCAGGCCCATGAAAGACAGGAAAACACTTTTCTATAAGCACCACCCCGTATTTAATGGCAGTTCTCAGTGTGCAGCTTTGGAATAAGGTTCCTACCAACTGTGGAGAAAAAAGATGCTGCTGAGGAAGCAAAAACAATCCTGCTTGCTCCTGCCTGCCACTGATATGTATTTTTCTTTTAACTACTGCACATCATCACCTCACATCCTTGAAAGTATTAAATCTTCACAACACACAGTAAATAATAACACAGTAAAAGGTAAAACCCAATTAATGCATTTTGCAGACAAGAACCATGCATATATGCTAAGAAAAACCCCTGTAAATTATTGAGGCTGGACCACAACCTATCCAAAGGGTTGTAATTCTTCTGTTGGGAATGTTAAGCCAAGCACCCATGTGCTAAAATAAAATCATCCTGAATCCCCTGTTAGATACAAGGAATGCCAAGAGGCTGCCAACACTGCAAGATTCCCCAGGGAAGGGTGGAAGATTATTTGAGATAATTAATTTATTTGGGCTGGCTTCCTGCAGCACTGAGTGCTCTCCAATGCCAAGCACTGGCCACAGGCTCTGGCTGTATCTACAGAACATTTGTGAAATTACTCAAGGGCCAAAGAGGAACTCAGCTGCTCTTAGCAATGCACCCAGGGAGATCTGTGCTCTCCAAGAGGCAATTCCCCTTCTGGAGCTGCAATTACACACCCAGAAAAAGGTGGTTTTGAGCCTATCAAATCTAGAAGGACTTTCTAGAAATAAGAACAATACAGCTAAGTTGCAGTGCTGTGATTAGAGAGCCCCACTCCCACGTGCACAGAAATAAAGGAGGAGGAAAAACACTCATTGTGAAAATCAGAGGAGGTCAGGGAAAAAGAAGAGTATGAAGAAAACACAAAGAAGGATGACAAGACAGACAATGTAGAAGTTCTTCTATTTAAAAATTCTCTTTGTAAATCCTAGTGTTCTTTCTTGAAGGGTCAGCCAAGGAACTCCAATGCAATAAAATGATTCTATTAAAGGCACATAGAGATGCTGCCACCACACAGCAGGCAGCAGAGAGGGCAGTAACACCTGATGGCAAAGCTATGCTTCGAAACATTTTTTTATATAGTGCTGCAAATTCATTCTCATGTTTTCTGGAAATCAGCTGCTCAAGTCACCTCCAGCTCTGGGTATTTCTAGAGCAAGAGGTGACCTGGCAGTGCACAACCAGCCTGCCAGTGGCATTTACAGCAGGAGCTTCCCACTCCAGTTCTCCGCCTTCCTTTTGGATTTTCTGCTGTTGCTATTTAACTGCCCTGGAATTTAACAATTCCAGCATTGTGCTGTCAGGGCACTGCTGTCAAATACAGCAGGACTTGAAAGGTGCTCTGCCAAAGAGATGCTGAGTGCCTGTGATCAAAGCCAAAATGCCACTACTCCAACTCAAAGGGGCAAGCACGGGAATATCACTCCCCAAAAGTTCTCCAAGTATGTAATATAGTAACAGATATAATATGTCTATATAGTACTATATATTATATAATATATCCTATATAATTAATGTAGAATATTAAATATATTCTATATAATTAATAATAATAATTATAATAATGATAATGATAATAATGATAATAATGATAATGATAATAATCATCATCATCATCATCATCATCATCATCATCATCATCATCATCCTCTTCAGGTATCATGCTCTGATCCCTGCCAAGCATTCTGAATACTATCCTGACTGTAGATGTGTTGACACTGGTGAGCCTTGCAACACATCACACATTTATACAAAGCTCTAAAGTTTAGT
>VWZP01004286.1:285350-314309 GCA_013396995.1 Dicaeum eximium
TGCCTTGGTTTGGGTGTTTGGGTCCATTTTGTGCCTTGGTTTGGGTGTTTGGGTCCATTTTGTGCCTTGGTTTGGGTGTTTGGGGTCCATTTTGTGCCTTGGTTTGGGTGTTTGGGGCCCATTTTGTGCCTTGGTTTGGGTGTTTGGGTCCATTTTGTGCCTCGCTTCTCACATGCTGAGTCTGGTGTGCAGACAGTGCTGAACTTAAGAATAAACAAAAACCTGAAGACCAAGAGAGAGAGTCCTGCAGGTTCTTCATCCTTGGAAAAGAACTCAGCAGGGAACCCCCTCCAAAGGGCCCAGGGGTTGGGTTCCCACTCTTGCTGGGACCAAAAAAACCCGACACCTTCCTCCTGGGCTCTGCTCTGCTCACCACCCAGCAGCTGGGGCTTACACACTGCATTGCTTAAACCTCTGTGACCGTGTGCATCTGACCTTACTGCAGTTCAACAGCAGATAAAATAATTATTTCAGCCCTATCCACCACCATTCTGCTGAATCACAGCAGGTGCCTAAGAAATTCAACTTATTCTTTACCTTTGCTGCAAACACAGTGCATCCAGCTAACTCTGACACTCTCCACCACCACCAGCACTTTGGTTTTTTCAGTTTTCTTGAGGTGGCAGACTGAAACACTTCACAGATCATTTCATTGCTGCATTTGGAACAGCGTGCTCATGGAAAGATGCAGTAAGAGATATTTCAGAATAACTTAAATGTTCATATATTAGGATTAATACAGTAATCAGGAGATAGAAAGCAATATAAGATATGTTGCACCTTAGAAAATCAGGCTGTTTTTTAAAAAGTTGAAGACCCAGAATGAAATCCCATAAGGCAGTTGAGCAATGACTGCTTGGTGGGATCATGACAGTAATGTAAGATCTGTCACATTTAATGCATTTATGACGAGGGTCCAGGAATCAGAAGGGACAATGTAACCTTCATACACTTCTAGAAGAACCCTGTTTAGCAGATAAATACTTGGCTTTACTAAACTGCCCTCACCACCAGTGGCTCTCATTTAAAGAGTCCCTCAGGTACAAACCTCGAATTTGCAGTTGCATGAAAGGACAGCATTATCCAGGCTCTGATTTGGCCCCCTCTTTACAGAGGGACTCCCAAGAAACCAAGGAATAAAAATCCTAAACCTGAAGGCAGGAAAAACTTCCAGTTCCTAACATGAGTAAATCACTGGGATGAGCACAGCACCCACGCAGCACAAGACACGACCAGAAGCTGAAAACCCCTCCTCCAGCCCCACTGCCCACAGCTCAAACCAGCATTATTCCTATTTACAGCCCACCTCCTGCAAGCTGCTCCTGCTGGCATTGCTACAGGTGAACAAGGCAGCAGGCAGCACAGAAAAGCAGGGAATTTTCCTCCTCCCAGGCTCTCCAGATGCATGGCTATTCCCACGTGTCCTTCCTCGCCTGTGTCACATCATGTGCTGCCTTTTCATCTCAATAATTACTCCACTGGGCATATCTGTGACTGAATTTGTGGGTTTATTTTTCATGACATCGAAATAAGTATTCATTATACATCCATTTAAGCACAGGCTTCAAGTCTGTGTGCCACATAAAATCCATGTGTGTTTTGAGAGTCACTTGGAGACATCCTATCTAGTAACTACTCCACATTTAAAACATATCTTTATAACTAGCTTTTAAAAAGCATCCTGCTCATACTTCCTGTGAATAGGCATAGTTGTATTTATTCACATTTATTTCCCCCTGTAAAATTTCATACTCTTCTTGCCACTCCTATCTTCAAAACCTGCAAACAAAATACTCCTTCAAAGAGCCAATTAGCTTGGTATGTTTGTTAGGATTAAAATACAAGTATTTTCTGCAAAAACACTTTTAAAAGCTTGCTTTTTAGTGCTGTTAGCTCGCCCTCCTCAGCTAAGGCAATGGAAAACAATTTTTTTGAAATGGGAAAACAAAAGCAGTATATTTTCTATATCTTCAGGGTTTTCTTTCTTTGAATTCATACCTCTGTCTCTACACGTGCTCCCTCTGGCATGGAAAATTCAGGAGAAAAGAATGGGTTTTCCTGTGAAAACTGCTTGCTACAGTGCTTAATGTATTTGTTTCTGTATCCAAATATCACAGCTTTGTTATGTTGTGATATTTGTTACTGCTCTTAGAGCCAGCCCCAAGTCCTGGAATAGGGCAATTATGTGAAACTTGTGGCTTAATTAATTTTTGTTAAAATTCATCACTAAGTCTCTCAGCAGAAGGAAAAAAGCATGAAATGCACCTGCATGCCCAGCAGCATCCAAGAAATGGAATGAAATAAAAGATGTGAAATTGTTCTTATTTAAAACAAACAAACCAACCAAACCTCAAGGCTATGAGGCCAATTTCGTAATTCCTGACTGAGTTTCTTAAGGCCACAGACTAGGAGGACTATATATCAAACTGTAAATGTGTCTCTGTTTTGAAACAAAAATTTAATATCCTAATTTACAGGTCTTCAAAGCATGAGCACAAACGTAGTGTCATTTAAGTCCCCTGTCACAAAAACATTTACGTGCCCATACACAGCTGATTTTGTGATCCAACACGTGCTGAAGACACAAAGCCAAATACTCATTTCCTCTCCATACACAAAATTAATGCCAAAATACAGTATTGCTTTGGTTGGCCACTGTCAGCCATTAATTGTTTAAATCATACATATTAATGCTTTTGTTAACTTGACTCTGTCTTCCAGTGTGCTCAAACAGCAAGCCAACATCTGGTTTCTTCTCTGGCTGAAAACAAAGGGATGCAAATACCTTTCAGCACTCTCACTGGTACATTTGATTTGTACAAGCACACATAAATCCAAGAGCAGACTCCCCCAAATCTGCTGGAAAGCCCCAGCTCTTCTGGAAACTTCCATCTACATGTGTCACCCACCAAAGCCTTAGAGGGTTCTGCAAACTGTAAAACAGAGCTCTGATATTTATTACAGAAATGGCATTAATTGTGTCTTGGTGCAATGTGGGGGGAAAAAAAAAATAAATTACATTTACAAACCCACAGGAGGATTCGGTGCAGCGCTCAGCAGCTTACTGCTAACGCTTCCAACAATTATAGCTGCAGGGAAATGATGGATCTTTTTATTACAGGTTCTGGAGCTGTTTTACTTCCAGGGAGATTTATGAGATTAAACAGAAAAGGCCTATATTACCCACTGCCATCAATTGGGCAAATTTAAGAAAACCTCTCCTTTAGAAGGAATTTATAATAATATATCTTCTCAGCCTGATTTAAACCTTAACTAATTAAGACTCCAAACTCTGTTAAACCCAGATTCTGGTCAGTAATAAAAGCAGAAAGAGGTAGGATCCAGATTTGTTATGGTGTTCTTTGAGGGGCAAATAGCTGAAGTACCTTTTCTGAAGTACCTGACCTCTGCCTTGGATACTAATGGGAATTCAGAAACAGAATTGCTTGAGCATTTTTGAAAATCCTATTAATCATCCCTTGGCAGAAAAAAAAAAAAATCTTTTAAGTCAGAAAAACACCTTCTAAAATTTAGCTATCACTGTCTTTCCAAAGGTTAGAGAAGTAAAACAGAACTGAAAAAAAAGTTTCAATGCCAGTATCAACATCACTCTAAGGCCCCGACAGAAGTTTCCTTTAAATAAAACAGTAAACCATTCTTATGCTGGTATGGTTTCAATTAAAATTCATTAAGCAGCACTTTTCCCCTATACTTTTGCTGCTGTTGTTGGGGAACTGCTACAAATTATGTCTTTCTCCCACCCTGACAGAACTTATTTGCTGGCAAAACTGCACTTACTAGGAGGGTAAGTCAATAAACTCTCTGCACTGAAAGATTTTTATTTCCCTTCTGTAAGCTATCCAAACACAGACTCATGAAATATACTCAGAAACTACAATCTGGCATCCCAAGTTTAGATCCAATCTTAATTTAAGGACAATGAGGTTTGAAAAATACACATTTTGATATATTTAGCAAGAGTGAGGCTAAATTAAGGTGTGGTATCCCTCCAGTCATTTCAACTGCAGGAATTGTAAAATGGACTGGATTTGCTTCTGGGATGGAAACCAGAGAGAAGGCTTCAGCCCTTGTTTCAACAGCAAAACAGTTTTTCCAAAATGCAATGGAAAAAAATGCACCCCAAAACAAGCAGAAGCAGATTTCCAGGACAGATTACATTTAACTGGTTTTGCTCTAACTTGACACGCCACCTTCCTCAGAAATTAGGGCAGTTCTCATCAGAGGGACCAAGGTCACAAGGTTCTGTCACAACAGAATTGCCTAAGCATGTACTGCAGCATTATCCCACTTCTGATGCCCATTTATATTAAGAATCAAATCTGCAATGTCATAAAACGTACACAATTCATATGAGTAATTCATTATATTTCCTTGGAGATGACAAATCCAGCAAATAGACAATAACTCTTAAGTAACAGGGGAAACTGAGCAAGTGGACCTGAAGGCACATAAAATTCTGAGAACTTGTTCTTTAGAATTTGCTATTAAATCTAAAACCTATCTTCATGTTTCAGAAACAAAGAATCAGTGTTTGGATTAAGCCCAGAGTGTTTGCAAAGAACCACTTGAGGCTGGTTCTGATTCTTTCCCCCCAGCAGATATTTGGTCTAAGGTATAGTGGCTACTCCAAATTTCAGCTTGAGAAGTGCAGGTGTTCTTCTTCACGTCCACAGTGCAAGTGAGAAACTCTGCCCTCAGCCTTCTCAGTTTGCCTCCTGACCTGCAGGAATCCCTCTCCAAGGGATGAGCTGCAATTCCATCCCCATCCCAAACAGGCTGCTGGTCACCAGCCTCTCCTCTCTGCTGCTCTCCCTCGCTTTGACTTCTCAGGGCTGATGGAACTGAGTCACAAAAAGCCTGCTCAAAGGAGAGGCAAGCTCCTGCTGGGCAAACACCACCAGTCCCCATTTCTGAGCTCCTGAAGGCACAGAATGCCATCAGCATGCCTGTGAAACCCTCAACTGATGTTAGCAGGAGCTCAGGGAACGGACAGGCTGGGACACAGCTCAAAAAGGAATTTCCTGCCGGCCCTGCAGCATGACACACTATTTTAAAGAAGTCAACTGGCAGGCATCACATGTTACCTGCAACCTGAATTTGTCTGTGTGAGCCACTACAAAAACCTGTCTCTGTCAGGGTGTATATCCTCCTGCACCTGAGCTCTAACAAACTTCTCAAAGGCAGTAGTCATAAAATGCTTCCCATCAAAATATGAGCATTTAACACTGTGTTCCTACTAAATAAAACCTTTCAGAACAGCCCTGCTGTCTTAAAAGGCCCTCCACCACTCAGTCTCACAAATATGAACTATTTCAGCCCTTGTCAAAGGTTTCTTTTCATTTGTCTACCTCCTAAGGTTTAAGAAGCTTTCTGCAGGGAAGATGATAATACCCAGACACCATTTAGCTCTCCATCTAAAGTTAAGCCCTAGTGTCTAACAGGAACAGACAGGAGATTATTGACTGCCTGCTACCAACACCAAAATACAGGTCTCTGCTCAGCAGCCAGGTTAGCAAAAAGCTCAGCACCACATTAAAATGGTTAATTGGAATTAGGTAAGCTCTCATGCTCTGGAGTCAAACAGCTGGCCTAATATATTTGTGTACTCCTAGAAATTCCAGTGCAAAAAATTTTGCCACCAGTTGTCTTAAGCTCAACTTGAACTCTAGATATAGACTAGTGAGAGATCTGAATCAGTCCCAGGGTGTATAGAAAAATATATACTTATCTCATATAATTTCCTTTGTTGCAGAGGAGGAAACAAAAAAGAAAAACCCAACCAAACAAAACAAAAACAGAAAAAGCCACCTTAACTGTAAAAAACCAATTTTGCTCTTAAGAGTTCTCTCAACCTGTCACAGAAACTTTGCTGGAGACACAGAGTGGCAAGAGACAACTTTGGGCTTAAAATTCTGCTGGAGAGAATTCAGCACTTGAATCTTTCTATCCTTTATCTTTGCAGTGCAATTGTCTTCATTACAGCAAACAGCACCTCCCTGACACACATCTAACATGAAATCCAGATTCAATCAACAAAACTGCAATTCCTTGGTGACTGGCTTGCAGGGGGCTGCAGTGGGCTGCACTGTAGATACTGAAAGCAAATTCTTTTATTTGTAAAACACTGTGCCAAACGCATTCCCAGCTAAAAAGATTCTACCAGAGAGCTCTCTCTGCTTTTTCTCCCTCTCTCCAGTATTAAATAACTTATGACAAGGAAACCTCAGGTCAAATAGTACACATTCCACAATATTTCAAGATACAAACATTAGTTCAAGTGAGAAAAAGCTTGGTAGATAAAGCTGCAGCAGGTAGGGCAGAAAAAAAACCTAATTTCTTCACTAGCAGAAAGCTGCAGGAAGGTAACTCCAGCTGGACACACTCCTTGGAAATCATTCTGATTTGCTTTCTCCCCCTTTTTAATTTTTTTTTTCAAATCTCTCTTATTATTTGGTGCTCTCATTGATTTTCCATGAATACCTATATGTGACAGAGGCTGCTGAAGTCAGGAGCAGCATCTTCTTACAGAAAATCCCAAATATCTCAGGGATAAAACCCAGCACTGCCTATTTGAGTTGTACCATCACTTTAACTTGACTGTGGCATTGACCTGACACCCATCAGGTTTATACAACATTACCAGAAGCAGTGCTGCATATCTGATCAGGGGCTTTTATCAATAATGCAGTTAACAGGCAGAGTGTTTGTGGGCAACCACACTGCTACAGGTTATCCAAGAACGTTTGCCTTTTGCTTATACCTCTGTAATAAAAATTAATGACTTAAAAGTCCTCGGTGGGAGTATCTAGGACATTCATATTTATCAGAACTGTTGCTGGCTTCTGCAGGAAGCAATTATTCTTATTGCATTAAACCGTTTATTTCCAAGGATGTACCCCCAAAAATCAAATAAATCCAAGAATGAATTATAGTCCAGGCAGAAATTTACCTCGGGGATACTTTTAGAAAACTCAATTTAAAAACACATTTACTTTTGCCTCTGTGCCAGCAACAAAGGCTGGGGGAAAGAGGAAAGAACAACAGAACCATTTGGATTTCAGTGTTTTCCACAGGACAGTTCCAAAGCCAAACTGAAACCTGTCAATACCCACCTTGATAATGAATAATGCTTGATATGCCACAGAATATTGGTTTCAATATTGCCCCTGAAAGCTTTGAAAACTCTCTGCTCCCAAATCCGTGTGCTGCACCAGAATTTTAGTTGGCACGACAGATGTAGGAGCACACTGCAGAAAGTAATTTCTGTGTCAAGTACAAAAGGCAAATAGTTGCAGTTTGGAATTTAGAGAAAGAACACAGCACCAAGAAGCCCCAGGAAGGAGGGAAAAAGCTGCACCACATAACATTTTACGATGCAAAATGAGATGTGGGCAATGCAATTTCACATACGTGATTCATTTTGTAAGCAATGCAAATGCAATCTCACTGATTATCTTCCAAAACAAAAGAGGGAATTTCATTACTTCAGCCAGTGCAATTAGACATGCAAAAATCACAAAACATCCTATCTGCAGTAGAACAAACAGGAGCCAGCATTGCACATTTATATGGGAATAACCAAGGTGGGTGAAGTGCATTCTGTTGTGGTGGGTGCTGGGGAGGAATAAACTGAATTGTGCAGCCTTTCAGCTCACACAGTCTGTGGTACACACAGACACAAATACAGAGATTAATTCCACCAAATTTGTCATAAATGAGCTGAAGATACCCCAGAACCCACATAACACGAGGTAAAAAACCCCAAACAACAACAAAACTAACAGAAAAAAAACCCAAACCAGTGTCTTCCCCAACCCCCTCCCAATCAACAAAACGAAACAGTACTAAAAAAACCACCCCAAGCCTGCACACCTAATTTTTTATACAAGAGTCTTTTTCAGTTTTTATTTATCTTCTGGTTTCTCAAAGCTTGAAAAGAGGTGGTTACTCTGAAGTAAGTCAGGCTGTGTGAATTAAGAGTACCATTGCTTTCCCTATATGGCTCCCCAGGGAATCTATTTATTAGGCACAGGCCTGTTTTCTGATTTAGCTTAAGCACTTTTCCTAGAGAATATGACTGTCCACACCAAGAGGAATTTTCGAGTAACAGCTGCAGAACAGCCTTTTTCTACAACAACTCTCTTGAATCAGTCCCCCTATATGGATACACAGCATTGATTTGCATCTTCATACTCCTCTCATTACTTAAAATGAGAAGAAAATTAAATGTTTTTAATAGGTAGTCCAGTAATAAATACTTGAGAAAAGCTTCAGCTTCTTGAAAATCAGCAGTAAAACTGAGACTGACAAAACCAAAACACATAAATAGATGGAATATCAGAGCACTCAGCTATACTAATTTGGGTGTGTTGCTTTCAGTTTGACAATCAAAACCACTTCTGCTTTGACTAAGAATACCTGTAAAATTGCACCCACCTACCCATCCACAGTCAGATTTCTCAGCATGTAAATGAAATCCTAGGTTTTTTGCCTTTATCCTTTAAGGAGCAGGAAAAGACACCTTCCAGGGACAGACTACAACAGAATTCCACAGCTCTGCAAGGCTATGGGGAAGTACAAAGGAAAAAAGAAAAAAAAAAAACATTCCTATGAGTTTGTAGCAAAAAATCATTACTGAACATTCTGTGAAAGATACAACTATTAGGGTAGTTTATTCACTAAAGTGCTTGAGGAGACAAAAAAGAAAAAAAAAAACACTTGAAAAAACATGCAACTGTTAAAGTCTGGGAACAGCTGTCTTAACCATTTATTTCTTTACATCTGGATCCCCTGGGCTGTTATTTTTTTTTACATTTCTGTGTTGTGGCATTGCCAGTGAAATTTCCAGTTGCTGGTGCTCACTGCAGTCAATAAAGTCAAAGTTCACAGTGACCATAGCAGGACAGGAATGAGAGCCAAGTGAAACTACTCTGCTCACACCAGTACTGTTCCAGTCACCTACATCATACAAAATTAGCAGTTAAATTCTCAGTTCTTTGGCTGAAGTGACTAATTTCCTGCAACCTTTCTCCTCCTTCCTCCCTCCAAACGTTTTGGCAATCAAGAACAGACTTAGGGACTGTTTCATAATGAATACAGCCCTTAAGGGCAAAACTGGCAAGATACCCCAGTCTGTTCCAGAAATCCCTCCTGCAATTCATTATTCTATCTATTTCTACCTTACTGGTTTACTCCAGCCTATAAAATCTTGAGCTCCTTCAAGACTTGAGACCAACTATGCTCCTAGAGGCCAAAACCATGTCTTTCTAGAATTAAAACACTCTGGTCTAGCTACCTTCTGGAAAATCAACTGCTCTAAATCTTTGCTCAAGAAGGGCTTTGCCTGGATGTTGTGCAGAAGACGAGTGGTGACATGCTCAGACTTTCCAATAGTGACTGCTTTTGCCTCAAAAACCATCTCTAGCTTTGCATTTTCCCACTGTTATTACCTACAGTAACAAGAACCACATCTATTCCCCTCCTTGTCAAACACCATGATAGATTTTTTTTTTAAATAACCATCACCTTCAACTGATGAAGAGAACACCATGCAGTTCCAAAAAGCTACGCTCATCTCGCCCACACAAATGACATTTTCTTGTCTGAAACATCACCATCTCCCCACAGACCCTTTCCCACCAAAACAATACTCTGACTTGATAGCTGCACACCCTTTACAGTGTGACACCAAGAGAGCAGCAAATACAACTTAGTTTAACAAGCACAGGTGCATTTTTTTTTTTTGCAAAATCACTTCACTGAGCTCGCTGGCATTCGCTGTGTCACAACGTGTGACACACTGTCCTTACAAGCCACTCTGTGCACACCCCCCCATCAAACATGATGCAGTAAACTGCTCTGCCCTTGACCTTTGCTAAGTGTCAGGCCCAGAGAAGAGCCTGAATTACAGACTTGCCTTTGAACTGAGCCTCAGCTCGAGGCAACCTGCCAGGTGTATGCCAGCCCCGAGACATGGGTGAGCAGGGCTTGCCTTGCTGGGCTCAGCTCAGGCAATCTAACCTCACAGGAATTCAACAAGGACTCTGATTCCTGGCACGTGCCACTCACTTGTTCAGTTCCCAGCCCCATGGCAAGAATGGAACTGCAGCCCAGGCGTGATGGGAAGGTGCAGGGACCAAAGGGAACACAGCCCTGGCCTGCCAGCAGTGTGACAGATGTCAGAGCTGCACTCTGAGGCTAACACAGTGTACAGCCACTTTTACAGTCAGGAGTGAGCGTGGCAAGTGCTGCTGAACTCATAAACAGCCCACAGTGCCAACCTTCAAGACCTGAGGTTTTTCCCTGATCATGCTCAGCGTGTGATTCTCTCCATGAGTGTCTCAGCAAGCTCTGACTCATGGGAGATGATCTATCAGGAAGCCTGTAATTCCATCCACAGGTCTGGTAAAGGCCACTATTGCTCCTTCCTCTGCCACTAACCCAGAACTACACCTGGAGCTCAGGTCCTCCCAACCACCCACCCAGGTGTGTGCTCAAAGCTCCTCCCAGGGCCATCACAGAGCAGCTGCTCCCACAACTGCCTGCATCCAGCACGGGGCTCAAGGCTTCAGGCATCACAGCCCAGAGAGGAGGGTTCCCACAGCAGCCAGGAGCTGCTCTCCTGTGTTCCACCTGCCCCTCCTCGTGGTGTGCCTGCTGATCTGTGTTCTGGGTGACTTTATGATGGTCCTACCCCCATCTGTCTGGTTAGCCCAGAAATGAGTTTTGTATCTTTAAGACTGGTTCTGAGAGCAAAGAGGGGGAAGAACATTGTTCATTTTTTGTGCTGGTGAATGCTTTGCCTGTTAAATTAAACAGTTTTTTCCACCTTTCTCCAATGAAACCTTTTTCCCGAACCAGCTTGAATTTGCTTTCTCGAGGAAAGCCCTTTAGATGTTCTTCTCCCAAAGTCACCCTAAACCAGGACACTTGGACTAGTCCTGGGAGCTGTGTGGCCCCTCCACGAGTGGATTCAGCTCACCATTCAGCTGGGCAGCTGAGTCTGAGCACAAATGAAGCAACAGGAGCACCCAGGCACAGCTGCCTCTGTTCTGCTACACACTGATCAACACAGCCATTCCCCCAAGTGTTGAGTGGGGTGGGTTTTTTTCCTATTAAGGCAAAAATGAGAAGCTCCCTGGTCTAATGACAGCCTTCTCTATCTGCAGAAACAGTTTGATCTCTCACTGCATGTTGGACTTCAGATGACTCCTTCTGTCAGAGGTGGATTTAGGCTTGGGTGGGAAACAGCCTTCTAAACAGGCAAATTAAAAGCAAACAAAACACATGAAGGAAGGAAAAAGCTAAAGCAAATACCCTTAATAAATTGAGATAATAAGAGCCCTGGCTGCAGTTTCTTAACTGTGCTAAGGGGCTGCATTTCACAACCTTCTTTGCACCTTCTGGCCACAGCACCTCAGTCCTAACCATCCAGGCTTTTCTCTTACTTCATTCCTTTTATATCTTCCTCGAGCAAAACTGTATCCTCAAAGGGTCTCGTGTAGTTACTTAAGCAGTAAAAGCACCAAGTGACCACGCTATACACAGAAACCCAAATTATGCTCTGCCCATTTTCACAGAGTCTGCTTTTCCTTTGTTTTCCTACAACCACTTCGTTCTTCCCGAGGGACACGCTGACATGAATGCCACATTAAGTGCCAGCCCCACGAGAAGAACATTTCAATCACCACTCTAAGCAAGAATCAGAGCTCTGGAGTGCCCTGGCCAGGCTGCTTCATGCCCTGCCAGTAACCCTGCAGCGTGGTTATCACTGCCACTTCTTATCTTATCTCCTGCTCAAACATCCTCTGCTAGGGGCAGACAAGGAGCCAGACCCAAACAATGATGTTAAATGAAGGCTTCCTCCCCAAGCAGTCTTGAACTTCTGATCAAACTGGTCGCCCCTCAGCAAGGCAACAAAGCCTGTTGGGGCTTTAAAGGCTTTAAAATCCAAGCAAGGGAATGCAAATAGGAAGCAGGCTTCCAAAAAAACAGCAAAGCTCCTGCTGCATGCAGACATTCTCTCTGGGCATCAGGTGATCACCAGCTATGTGTACATTCACAGACACATGTAGAAACAAATATACACCATGGGGATGTTTGGATTCCTCAGTCAGATTCTTTTCTGTTAATAAAAATAAATAATTAAAGGAGCCTTTTTAGCTCATTACACTTTAAAACACAGATGAAGCAGCAACTTTTCCGAAGCAAAGGACCAGGTGTTTTTTTAATTCCATTAAAATTCAGACAACTCTGCACTAGAATTTGATGCTTGTTAGAGAAAATAAGTTTTCCAATGATTTTTTAAGAGTAAAAAATCCAATAAACATGAAACAAAATGAAAAAACCTAAACTTAGGAATTAGCAAGACTTTTACCTCCATCCTTTTCCTCCATCAGGCGACTTCCTATCAGGACTATAAACTTTACCAACAACCCTTGGCTGGCTCCACAGCCCTCTGACCATGGCTGTTTGGGACAAACAGTGTTTGAGCTACACTTAATGGCTGTGTGCTTTTTTTCCTGGCCTTTCTGGGCTGCTGCAGACACCATCCCACACTGCAAAACAGGCTGGTACCTCAGCATCCCTGCACCAGCCCCTGCCTTGCATCATCACCCCTGTGGCCACACCAGGGCACAGCTGGCAGCCCAGCACACCCCAAAAGCACTGCTCTGGCCCTGCAGGAACTCAGATTCTCACTGATCCCCACACAGGTGTGCACTCAGGCCCTTCAGGATGCAGAAATTATCTCACATTATTCTTACAACCTTGAACAAGGTTGGGAAATTCTTTATGTCTTGTTGGGAAATGACACCAAATGTGGGTTCGTGCTACCCTGGCACTCCAGCTGCACAGGGAACCCTAAAAACCACCTGACCCCACAATATAGTTCAGGAGAATATTCCATGTCATCCTACTGTTTCTGCAAGGACAATGAATGCCACCTCAAAAATCTTGATCCCATAGGAAATTATCACAAAACTTCCACGCACAGAGGCTGCATTTCACCGCTTCAAAACATTTCCCCAGCCACAGTCACAAGCTGGCCTTTCAAATGTACATGATGGGGCATTGGCCCAGTGAAAGCACACAGCACTGAAGTTCTGCCCTCTTGATATTTTCATAAACATTTAAGTCATGTGCTGCAGAGCAGCATCACTGAAAGCTCCCTCAAGTTTCATCCCAAGAGGGTCAGGATCAGGCACCCTCTCACTAAGTGCAGGAAGCAGAAGAATGAGAAATAAAGTAAAGCTGTCAAATCAGGGCACTGCCTGTGTGCCACTCCTCTATAAAAACACAGGCACTGCAGGACCCTAAAAGACCTTTCCAGACTCTGTGTCACTACTAACAGCTAATACAGCAGGAAATTTTAAGTCAAACACCGTGTTAGCCAAAACAATAAAATGGCAAAGTTGCCATGCCTTGCATGAAAATGAAGCCCTGCTGAAACCCAGTGCAGTTTGCTGCTGCAGTCTGTGTGCAGCCTGGGCTCCATGCATAATGTAACAGTGCTAACAGCAGGCTCACAGAAGATAATTTACACTGGTTTTTATGGACATGAGGAGCTGATCTTTGAAGTTGTCCCTAATGAGATTCTGCCTGGCCCCAGCAGCATCCTAAAGAACGTGCTGCCTCTCCCCCCTGCATCCCGTGCATATTTATGTTGCAAACCCCAGAGCTGTTTAAATTTCACCTGTGCACTGCTGTCCCCCCCAAGTCAGACTCTCACAGTGGGGGAAATACCTCCTAAAATGTCTCCATTGAGCTTCCAAGCCTTTTCTGGAATTACCCACAGCACCTTTACTAAGTACCAAAGCTACACGGGGGTAATGAACACGTTCCTTTTCCCTTTGTGCAGCTGACCCCTGACTGCCACACTTTGCAGAGGAACATCCCAACTGCAGCCACCAGGCTCCCCAGAGCAAACACAAGGGCAGCTGGATTTCAAAACCACAGCCAGCAGCACAAGCAAGGCAACAGAAAAGGTTTGTGCTGTGCCCTGTGTAGTCACTGCTTCAAAACTACACCCACCTGTGACACATTTTGGTTTTCTCTCTCTTCCATGGTTCTCCCATCCATTATCACTGGATAATCACTGCTCCAGGTCCAAGTATTTGAGTAAACTAAGTGCAAACTGAGGCAGTTCAAGAAACTTTTTCATGCTCCATTCAAATGTTTCTTCTGCAGCTTGATTTTTTTCCTTCTGGTGCTAAAATCAGAAGGTTGGCCACTCCAGCTGATATAGTATTACTTCAGTTACACCATCAGAGAATCAACATTTTAACTCTTAAATGTCTGTCTTTTTCTGTTTGGAAAACAGAGAGTGGGGAAAAACGAATCCATAAATTCCCTGAACACACCTGTCAGCACTGCCTATGCTGTATGAAGGCAGAGCATCTTGTTTAGGATTAGATGACTCAGAGGACAGATAGCAGGATGCTTGATTTTTCATTTACTAATTTAAATACATTTGATTTTTCATTATCTAATAACACACTAAACAAACAGAAATTCTACCCCACTGACAGCAGTTTGGTGCCTTAAGAAAACAAACAAACTAACTCCCCACAAAAATCAACAAAATACAAGAAAGAATTCTGCTTTAATTCATATAAACAACCTCTTGGCCAGCATGGCCATGCTTCCATGCAAACAACTACAAGGCATCAGTCTGGAAGTTCAAAACCTACAAAACCTTTTAGTCAGGAAAATAAAAAACCACACAGAAGCAGGAAAGACAGATTCCAACAGTGCCACCACAGCAGCTCTGTGATTTATGTCACAGTGCTGCACTTCATGCTAGGGCAGGAAAGCCTTTAAACACATATGCAGGCAGTAAAACTGTAATTAGTAAATATGGCTGTACGTGCAAAGTGTGCTAAGAACTACCCCTCAGGGCAACACCTCATCCCCAGTTATTTCTGGGTATTTGAGATCATTTATACATTTCTCATCTTCCATTTGTTCTGTATTGGTCATCTCCAGTACATCCCTGCTGCATTTTATTATATAAGGAGCTGGACTTAAAGAAATGGCACTGGCTCTGTATAGGCAGATATACAGAAAATTGCCATGTCTTACTCCAAATCTTCTATAGCACCCTGATTAATTTGAATTAATTAATAATAATTAAAAAAAAAACCTCTACCAACTTCCTGGCTATAGGAGTTTCAGCTCCCACCTTTTAACTCTTCCCTGAATGAGGTGATTCACAAGAGGCCTTTCTCATGCTGCAGGATGATCTTTAAAAGCTTCTGAGAGGAGCACTCACTGAAAATAGTGACAGCACGAAATGATGCTGTGAATGGACTCTCAAGGAAGCCAGGTGATCCAAAAGTCATTTTCAACTTCAATTAATATTTCTCTTGACAATCTAGACTGCATGCAAGGATTCTCTTCAGGAAAATATGCCCAGTAATAATGATATTTAAAATGAACAAGCCACAACACAAAACAAAACCCCTCTAAATACAGCCCATTTTAACTCCTTGAGGCCAGGGATTTCCTTTCTGTCCTCACTCAAGTAAAACCAAGTTTTCACTCTACATACACACATTTTTAAAGCAGCCTGTCTCTGGGAGGCACAGCAGTGGTGGGGACAGGTAGCCAGCACCAAATGACAACTCCATGCATGAAAAGTCAGTGTTTTGCTTGTTTTGCTGCCAGGATGATGTGCCAGGCTCTGAGGGCAGCGTGCTCCTTCCATAGAGGCAACAGCACTCCCAGAGAGCAGCCAGGCAGAGCAGAACAGCACCAAAGGTCACAGGGGAGGTAAAAAAAGGGGGAAAAAAATCATATCCCACCCCCAGCATTTTAATTCTCAGAGGGTGTTTGAAACTCCCACTACAACATTCCATCTGTGCAGCCTCATTGTGCATTGGTAGGAGAAAAACTGTCTTTAGAATTTTGTACAAACAATTAAAATAACCTCCAAAACATCTAACAAGCCACAATATGAATCACAACTCATTCTCAAAAACCCAAAGAGGGTACATGAGTTGAAACTTTCAAGGCACAGAATAGTATTGAGAGCAGAAGAAAATTAATTCTTCTTGCAAACATCCCTGTTTAACAAACAAGATGATTAAAAAAAAAATCAAACTAATGTCAAGAGAGATATAATCAAAATGAAACAATTACATATAGAAACTTTCAAGTAATCCAAGGATTGCACCCAGGTTTTGTATAATTCTTTTTTTTCATCTATGATTGTATATTTATTTAGTTTTAATGTATTCTATTTAATGTATTTCATGTATGCTTTGCACCAAGAGGAAAAGCGAACGCCTGGATGACTTTAAATTTACAAAATAAACACACCACAAAGACAAAATTTCCCTCTTCCTTAATATCTGTCAATTACCATAATCTTATATGCACATTGCTAACAACCAGAGAAAATAAGCCCTTGAAAGAATCATTGCTTAAAATTGAGGGAGCCACTTAATCTGGTATTTTTAAGTGGCAGGTCCTGTCCCACTGGAAGCAATAATGAAGTCACTAATCACTGTATTTTACAAGTATGGGACAAGGCTCCTATTTATTAAATATGCCAGATGACATGAAATTTTAATTCTGAGCATTATTTTCCCCAAAACTAGCACTGCTCCCTTCACAGGAGAGCAAATAACCCGTTGTTAATGCTCACTGCTGGCCCAAAGCGAGCGTGCTGTAGGAAACAAGGAAGCCCAGAGTAATTAAAAAGTAATGACTTTTTCCTTTGTGCTCCTCATAAAGAAGGAACCCGAGGGAAGATATACTGGACTAGCACCTTTTCCTGCCCATAAACTGATGCAATGGCCAAACATTGAGGAGTGATGTGCTGACCTTCACGCTCACAGCCGCCACACTCAATTCCTTATCCCAGGGAAACCGTGAACGTGGTAAACAGCCAGTTTGCTGGCTTACAAATACATCAGATCAAGCCCCTCTGTCACACTCCTTCCTTCCCTCCCCCAGCCTCTCTCCATCTGCTGCCCTCCTGGGAAGGCAGCTCCACTTAATGGCTGTGTGCTTTTAAGTCTAATGTGCTGGATAGAACTTAATGCCCACTACAGTAAGTGCAGACTGCTGCAAGGAAGCCCCTGGTGCTGTTTTTTTTGGGGTTTTTTTGGTTTTTTTTTTTTCCTGTCAACATCCAGCAGAATCTCTGTAGCCTTGGTATCAACCAGGATGTCAGGAAGAGAGTCTGGGAATATGAAATCCGCAACCTGTGACCAAAACAAACCTTGAAATTCATTACATAAAAATGATTTCAATTTAGAAAATATGCCCATTATAAATAGGGCATATGAAAATAAGGGCAAGCCTCTCTGTGTCAGTGCAGAGTACACAGGTGAACTGGGCTGGCAGCAGAAATAAAAGGGGCCTGACCCATCAGTGATGAAAGGAACAATTCTGTTTGGGGATTTTGAGCTGAGCTGCTCCCCAGCCATCCTCTGCCCCACTCTGAAAGCCCCAGCAGATCCTGCAGGACACACAGAGCTCCAGGGCTGGGAGAAATCCCAAATTCAGCTTAATCCAGGTTATGGCCAAGCTTTATGGTCAGCTCTTCAGGAGATAAATAAAATTACTGCGACGCCAGGTACCTGAACTTTATTGTTTGGCACCCAGACTTGCCAAGCCTGGGTGCAAGATTATCCTACCCTAACTTTTTGTTTGAAAAAGGCAGCAAAACAAAATCCATTAAATGGAGTCTAGTCTCATTTACCACAGATAGAATAGGTTTGACTTCAGTCTTTAATTAAATGCACACATTTGCTGTTTTATTTTATGTGATCTTAACTTGCTGGATTTTTGTTTTTAATATCTCTAGCAGTTAACATATTGGTTTATATTGTGGTGGGCCTGGCAGTGCTAGATTAATAGCTGGAGTTGATAATCCAGCCTAAATAAATCCATAATTCAGTCATAGCTTCCTCCTAATTAAAACCAACCACACAGTAACACAAAACTTGCCCTCTACACTACACCACCTAAAAATTGCAACCTTCGTGGCCCACATCAAAACTGAAAGTAAATGGGTAAGGCTTGAATTTCCAAATGCCAGCAAAGAAGCTGCTTGGATCTCCTGAAATACCTGCAATGCGTGGTAATACGAAATAAAACGTGAAACAAAATAAAAGATGAAATAAAATGTGAAATATGTGCGTGCATATATGCAGAGAGCCTCTTTTGCACTGCTCTGCATGTTCACAGTACAGAAGAGAGCTGAGAGCCACTGTCAGGCCCTCTGCAAGCAGAAACAACCTCAATCAAGTCCATAAAACTGCAGCTGCACGTGCCAAGTATGATTCAAACCACTGGAAACAAGAAGTCATTGCTCCAAGGAGCAAAACTCACAGCTTGCTGGAAAATCCACTCCAGGGACTTGGGAAAACCTGGTGTGTATTATGAAGGGAATGATTTTTTTTCCCAGCCAGCACTGGCAGTGCCCTAAATCCCAAGCCAGCAGTGTCACCTGAGGGAATGCAGGTAAATCCCAACCCAGCATGAGTCACCTGAGGGAATGCAGGTAAATCCCAACCCCAACTGGGCTCTGCCTTCCCAGCAGACACTTCCCAAGCTCACTGTTCACAGATTCAAGTTTTAAAGGCATGTCCCTGCCTCACTGTGCCTACAAGCATTTATTTTCTCAAGTTACATCACAGAGTATTACAGAGTTCAAACCCAAGCTGTTCAAATGTTCCTTTGACAGGGAGACACACTCCATTTCTGAATTTTTCCATGGATACCAATGTTAGGCAACTGACTCCAAAATTAAGCCACCTCTGGGAGCTCAAGATCAGAAGTGTAAACTCAAAAAAATTACCATGCCAACACTGAGTACAAAAAAAAATCCATGTCCATGACCAACACTTGGTCACTTCTGAAATAGTCTGCATCAAACATAAGCAAGCTGCATAAAGTAATTTAAATATAACTTAGACATCTAAACTCATTGTTAACAGGGCTTTCCTTTTTTCTTATTTGTCCAACAGAAAATTCTGGCAAGGGTTTGTGAAAGAAAAGAGTAAGATGTGTGACAGGCAGCTGCAGCATTCCCTGGAATGTGTCACAGGCAACGGGAACAGGCTCCCTCATCACTGCTGTCAGGGATGACCAGACTCATCTTGCCACTTGGAGAAAACCACGAGAAAACCCAAAATTCTCCTGTGGGATCTGCAGTGTGGGGCCTGCAAACTCAGTAATTAACTCTCTGTTTGGAAATCTGTGCTCCAGGAGTTGTGTCACAGGACAGATTGTATCTCACCCTTCAAACATTAAATAAAAACAAAAATCTGCTGCTTCCACAACAATATCTCTAACTGCCCTGACATTTCAAAAAAAAGAAATTCACCAGTTTCCAGTGACAGTACAGCATCCTAAATGTAACATACATCCACCTTTTTTGTCAAACACTTCACAGCAAAGGTGCTGTGGCAGGAGCCACTGCTGCACAAAGCATTCCTGGTCAGATCCCATCACAGAGATCCCAAAACACATCTGTGTGTTGTACATAAACATGGAAGTGCAACTCAGCTGTGTCTCAGTATGGCTGACCACTAAATGAACCCTACAGCCAACACCACAGAGCAGAGTCAGATCCTGTAATGAAAATTTCCTTTTACAGTCCTCAGATACTGAGGTGGGGCCTTACAGACAAAGTTTTTGTTACCTGAAGGCTTCTCTGCATGATGAACACAGCACAAAAGAACACCAACACACATGAACACAAAAACCCTTTTTTTCCCTTCCTCTTGGGGTTTACCAACAGCAGCCAGACTGCCTCCACAAGGTGTTTTTACAGCAATGAATGAATGAATGAATGAAAACCTTCACCAGTCTTGTTCCTGCAGGAAAGGTGAACAAACATCCCCTTTCCTTCCATCCCTGCCCACTGGTGGATCCATAAGCACAGTGCTGGCTGCCCCTGTGACCCTCTGCTGCTGGTGAGGCTACACCAGGAGAGACATCACTGGAAAAAACAAACACAGAAAAACCACCCAAAAACAACAACAACAATTAAAAAAACCCATCCAGCCAAACCAAAAACCCCACCCCAGGCCATGGACATTTGTAACCTGGGCTGTGTCAGTGTCAAGGGCAGGAAGGAGCAGCAGATTCAGCACTGAAGCCTTTCCTTGCAGCAGGGATGTTGGGATCCAGGGCACAGAGAATGTCTCTCTGCCTGTTTTAAGAAATTCTGACCCTCAGCAGAACTCTGCTATGAACCTTTGTCCCTGGAAAAATTGCCAAAACTAGGGGATGAGTTAGAGCACACAGGTGTGAATTAGAGAGCAGTATGTGATAGTGGTAGTGTATCACAGGGTGAAGCATTTAGGGTTTTAGGATTTTAATATGAGAGTGAACAGGAGACAAGTTGGAGGATTTTGGGTGTTGTCCCTTCTTCCTTCTTGTCCCTCTTCAGCTCCATTTTCTGTAGCACTGGTGGCACCAAGTTACTGGTTAGAGAAAGCAGCAGTGTGGATGTTACATGAATAAATCAGTAGAAGTTATTGGTAGAAAAGTAAAAACAAAGTAGGTGTTAGAAAGTAATTGGGTTACACAGCTTTAAAAGGCCTTGGTTTGGGTGTTTGGGGCCCGTTTTGTGCCTTGGTTTGGGGGTTTGGGGCCCATTTTGTGCCTCACTTCTCACATGCTCAGTCTGGTGTGCAGACAGGGCTGAACTCAAGATAAGAATAAACAAAAACCTGAAGACCAAGAGAGTCCTGCTCGTTCTTCATCCTTGGCAAAGAACTCAGCAGGGAACCCCCTCCAAAGGGCCCAGGGGTTGGGTTCCCACTCTTGCTGGGAGTAAAAACCTGACACAGGGCTCTCCCCTCCCCTTCCAGCCCTGCCAGGAACTCCAGGCACAGCTTTTCCCACCCAGCCAGCACGTGGGAGCTGCAGGAGGTTCATGGATGGATCCTGATGGTCACAGACCCTGCTCTGGCACCCGCTGCCACTGGCACAGGGGTTTATCACCACTGAATCCAGACCTGGCTCCTCTCTTAGGGCAGGGCAATGTGGAAAGACAGTAATAATAGGGTAATGGTGACAAAAATAATTATTTTAAACCTGTCCTACATTTATAATAATAATAATATTGGCACTTTTCAAGCATTAGCCTTCCAGGGATGTCAGGCCGTTTTTTTTAAAGGTAGGTTGGTATTGCTCCTTTTTACAATGACAAAAAGAAAGGTCAGAAATTTAATCAATTTTTCAAGAGTGCTTAGCATATGATGACTGCACTGTATAAATGCAATACAAGGGGCCTAAATTTGAATTTTAATTACAAAACTGAGCCTTACATCACCACTGTGTGAACACTTTTAGTATGCTCCACACTCCAGCATCCCAAATAAGCTAAAAGTTTAAAAAGTTAATTTCACTTTAATTTAAGTGAAAATAAAATTTAAGAAGAAACCTGTATGGTCATAAGCTATGTATGCTTTTTGTAAAAAAATGCTCTTTTTTTTTTGTAAAAGCTTTTTTTTTTTTAAAGTTTTTTAAAAGCTTTTTTTTTCATTAAAAAAAAGGCATATTTGCACACAGACATTTACATAGTTTGTTCAACCAGACAAATATTTCTATCAATATAAAACTTTGCCTATACTCTCTGTTTTAAAATAAGAATATTCACGTGGAGGATTGCTCTAGTACAGAAAAGGCAGTAAAATTATATAGTTACAGACTGAAAAATAGATCTCCAGGTATGAATAAACTTATTTAGAGGACTTTTGCTCTGGCACAGAAACCTCTTTTTCTTACTCCCGTACTACTGAATTTAATTTTATCTTCACAAAACTCCCTCATCCTCACAGACAGGCCTGTCCAAAGGGGCATTTTCCATAACAGATTCACGAGGTTTATTTTATATTTTCTTCTCTTTTTTCTCCTCCCTGTAAGTAAATGGGGTGTTGTACCTAAACAGGAAGATTTTTCTGTCTGGTTAAAACCTAAGGAAGGAGTTTTGAATTCGAATTTGTCCCCAGGCTGCATCCTACTGCTGCTCACTGGTATTGGTGGTACCACTGCTAGCAGCCTCACACAGAATATTTCAAAAGTCTCAACAGGCTTAAAAGCTGGTTTGGTTTAAAAAACAAACACCCAAAAAAAAAAAACCTTCAAACAGACTCTTCTACACCTAAGGAGCAAGAAGTGCTTCCCTCTTTAGGTCACAATTCTTGCCAAAAAATTTGAAAGTATGAAAACTTTCAAAAGAATGATAATCAACATGAAGCACAGAGAAGCAAATTGTAGTTGTCATTTATTATTTTGCAGCTGCCCTTGAAATCAGGGAACTAAGATGATGCAGTTGATTAAAACTAACTGAAGGTAAACACTAATTGGACAAAGCATTCAAATACAAACACTTTATAGCAGTCAGAAAGTCAGTGAAACCTGTGGGTGGGAGCATCACTTCAAGATGACAAAATAATATTTAAAATTATATCCCTTTATGCAAAACACAGTATTCAAAATTTGCCTCTAGAATTATTCAAAAATTGCCTCTAGAATACCTGTTCAAACATTAATTAGTAGAAAAGTGAAATGAAATAAAATAAAACTGCTGGACAAACTGATTCAAAAGTTATACAGACCAAAGTGCTGTTGCTGCCAGCCCCAGCAAAGGGAGCTGTAATAAATAAATTGTTTTTAAGTGACACTATGCTTAAACAAACTGATTAAGGAGTGCTGGTATAAAAATACATATAAAGAGAACTCTATCCCAGCTGAATCAAGCACACCAAAGGAACAAAATAAAATGTGAGAAAAAGCCCAGGACATGTGAACAGGCCAATCAGTGCCAGTAGTGCCTCACTCACCAGATTCATGCTGGACTCTCCTCTCCTCTGTGTGAAATCAGAATTAGCCCCAAAGCATGCAGGACCCTGTAAATGGCTCAGAGTAGGGCAAGAATCCAGTTCTCACCTTTGCACACACTCAGATGCACATCCACACAGAAATGACTTGTAAAAACCAGTGTTTCCTTCAGCAGGGAGCACTGTCCTGGAGCTGCACCAGCATAAATCACTTGCTGATTTATGGCATGCAGCAGGGTCCTGCAGCAAAGATTGCCCTGCTCTTCTCATCCATGTCACACAACTCTGCTCCCATGCTGCTTCGCTCATTTCTCTTCATCCCGTGATTTTTAAAATAAAATTTTCACTGGAGAATAAAGCCTATTCAAACTCCCTCTTAGGAAAAAAAAAAAACAAACAAAAAAACAAACCCACAAAAAACCAACCAAACAAAAAAAACCCCCAACAAACCACACACATGCATTACTTTAAAACACAGCAACAAAAAAAAGCAGACTGTAAAACCCAATCAAATCAATCCTGGCGGCTACAGCAACGTGGCACTAGCAGAGATATAACAGGGTAAAAAGATCGTGGTTTCTTTGTTAACACTGTTTTTACCAATTTTCTGTTAAGATTTCTCACTTGATGACAACCTCTTTCAGATAAGCACAGAAAACTTCCATTACAATACATTAAGAAGATAAATAAATACTCAATCTGAGGCTGCCACGTAATCCAGCAACAATTCTGCTGTTCCTACACCCCACAAACCTGCAGCACACTCATATCTTCACTCCCTTGCTTTCCCCCACCCACCTGCTAGGATCCCCTCTTTTTTTTTTAGGTTTTCTAAAATCTCTCATTTGCTCTCCAGACCTACACCTGAGCTCACCTCCTGCACTTGACCACTGCTGTCTCTGCAAACCTGGGACTAATTCATTTCCATATTTTCCACATTTTGATCTCCTTGTCGTGTGTCACACCCTCCTCTGAAACCAAATTTCTCATTTTAAGGAAGTTGCAGTATTTGGGTTAAAAATTCTTTGAAATTCTGTCACTGTACCGCACTTTGAAGTTTCAGTGTGTATTTCAACTACACGGTTTTTCCAAACAAGTATCTTTCAAGACATCCATCAAGTCAGTATCATTTAAGGGATACACTATCCCTTAGAGCCTGTACGTTTGTGAGATTTTTAAACAAAGCATGAACAATTTTTTACAGTGTTGAACACCACACTTGGCCCTAAATTCAGCTCCCACTGAAGTCAAGGCTAAAACGGCTTTCTGATTTCCTTTTGCTTGCTTTGAATTCATTCCCTAAATAAGATTTATACTTAATGTCAGTCAGAAGCAAAGCCCGGAGTGCAAAACGTGCAACAGAAATTTGCTGACGAAAAGTGAATCAAGACATGGAAGCGTTTCTAAAACCAAAAGTTACATCACCGTGGTAGTAATAAATCAAATGTAATTAATAGAAAGTTTTTCACCTTGAAAAGTGAATGCACGCCAGACACTCTTCAGCATCCTTCCTAAAGTTGCCTTTAGGAACATTGTAACCACACGAAATCCTATTAGAAGGTGCTGAACTCCTACATTGTGACTCTTCCGGGCAGGCTTCTACATAACAAAAATGCAACGAAGCACCATACAACTTTCCCCCCTTATTATGCAAAATCCTTATCAAATTCAATAGTGCGACATGGTTCAAAATCCTGCCTAACAATGGCTCGCAGGATGTCGAGAGATGTCGGCTTTGTTTTAGTTTCACGTGCTTTTCAGTCTATTAACGCTAAAAGAAAAAGAACCTTCGCATAAATAACCGATAAGGATCAAACCCCGCGGAACAATGGGAAGGAAATTCAGAGTTGGAACTGGTACTTAGCTCTTTGCTAAGCCAGCAGCCCATTGTGCCACAAGAGCCAGGAATAACAAGGTGAGGGCAGGAGGAATCCACTCCCCGCGGTTTCCCGGGGCTGCTGTTGGCAGAGAGGATTTGCAGCTCCTCGGAGGAGCCACGGGGCAGCCCCGGCTCCTTTGTGCCGCAGGTTGCGAGTGGAATGTGGGATGTGGAATGCGGCACACGTTCCGCTCCAACCGGGAGGACAAAGGATTCACTGATGGGGGGGGGACAATTAGTCCCAATTAGGCCTATTTCGCAGCTGAGTGTAAGCGCTGGGGGAAGGGAGCTCAAATCTTAAAGCAACGGGTCCCTCAGGCCAGTGAGAGCCAGATCAGTGGAGTGACAAGCCTGAGAGAGAGGGGCCAGCTCCACCGAGGTGGTGGCCACCTCCAGGAGACAGGGGATGGAGCTCCTCAGCCCCCGGACACACCGGCTCCAAAACCTGACAACCATTCTGCCTCTCAGCTGGCCAGCCCAGCCAACCTCCCAGCTTTGAACCCACTCCTTGAGCAGCAGTCCTTGGTCAGGCACAGGCAGGCACACGGGCAGGGAATGCTCACAGACAGGGAATACTCAGGCAGACAGGGAATGCTCACTCACACAGGCAGGGAATATTCACTCAAACAGGCAGGGAATACTCACATATGCACGACAATACTCACACAGGGAATACTCACATATGCACAAGAATACTCACACAGACTGGGAATACTCACTCACACAGGCAGTACTCACAGACAGGGAATACTCAGGCAGGGAATACTCACACGGGCAGGGAATACTCACATATGCACGAGAACACTCAGGGAATACTCACACAGGCAGAGAATACTCACATTTGCACGAGAATACTCACACAGGCAGGGAATACTCACTTAAGGAATACTCACTCACACAAGCAGGGAATACTCACACAGACAGGGAATACTCACACAGGCACGGGAATACTCATTCACACAGGCAGGGAATACTCAGGGAATACTCACATATGCACGCGAATGCTCAGACAGGGAATACTCACACAGGCACAGGAATACTCAGGCAGGGAATACTCACTCACACAGGCAGGGAATACTGACATATGCACGAGAATACTCACATTTGCACGAGAATACTCTCTCACACAGGCAGGGAATACTCAGGGAATACTCACATATGCACGTGGGGAGGCTGGAAGCGGCTCTGGTTGATGTTGTAGTGCGTGAACGCCTGCGTTGGGTTGGAGCTGTACTCATCCACCGCGATGGTAACTTTGCCTTGTGAAGGAATTCCATGAGCCATCCTTCCTCCCTATGGACATGAGCAGCTCACAGCTCGCCAAGGCCAGGGGCAGGGCAGGGCATGGTGCTCCGGGCAGCTCCCGATTCCCAGCAGCTCCGCATCCACGCCGTGACCTCTGCCAGGAGAGAGACGGCACACGCTGCTGTCAGCCACGAGATAAACACACACAGACCCAGCACTTCAGCTCTCCTGGCTTCCATTCACATCTGAGATCTTCTTCTAGATTCTTGATGTACCCATCACCCCTCTCCGCGCATTGCTATCCACTTTTTTTTTTTTTAAATTATGCATCACCCAACTCCATCATCATTAGACACATCCAAAGGATGAATGCTTGGGGTGGGGGAAGGGGGAATAAAATATCTGTGTTGGAAGCCCCAGTTAAATACTCCCCAGTTGACAGCCTTTATTTTAAATAACATCTTGTGAGTTTTCGTGGTGGAATTGACACAAGAGGACCCGGCTTCCTGAAGGACAAATTACTTCCCACAAATAAAATACACATGCTTGTTTTCGAGCCCTGCTGTAGCTTTAGAACACTAACAACCGAGCAAGTTGCAAGAAACTGATGTCAAGAACATCAGTTACAATTGCACAGCAAAAGGCTCAGCCAAATACCTGTGAATCGAGGTATTTATGAGTCCAGAGAGAGGCGAGTATCTAGGCAATGTTAACAAAATATCCATATTATAGCGCTGAAAGTGCTCTGGATTCACTGTTACCAGACAGCAATGATTTATCTGACTTAAGTGCGGTTTTACGCATAAATATTTCTCCATAAAATGAAAGAAATAAGCTCTTCCCTCTCAATGCATCCCTGTCTTTCCCTTCTTCAGAGTGCTCCTAAACATATTTTGTGTTAGGCCTGGATGCATGCTGCAATATTAGCACAACCCAAGAGAGAGAACCCTCCCAAACACACTCTGCTGAGTTCCCTGCACAAAACCTGAGCTTCCATCTCTCCACTCAATAAACTGAGGATACCTCAGCTGCCTTCCTTCCAGAGGGACGCTGTGCACATTGAACAGCTGATGTTCAAAGAGCACTTTCAAGATGAGGAACTCTTTACAAGCCCGGTTTAGCTCCTCAGCAGAACCCACTCACACTCCTCCCTTTAGCTGCCACATCCCAGAGTGGACTTTTCCTATCTGGAGTGCATTTTACAAAAGTAAATCGTTGCTTACTGGGAAGACAAAGAGAAGGGAAAGAGAAGAGAGTGGCCCGAGCCCTGAGCATCAAACTACGCAATATTTTTTTCCAGTGCAATTTTCCTGGACTCCTCCAGCTCCCAGATTAAAATGTGGTTGCCATGTGTAACCCCGAGCATTTGAAATCTTTGATTTGTATTCCAAATATATTTTTAATACAAAGACTAATTTCCAGTTTGGCATGAAGCAGGATGAAAACGCCCTGCAAATGGCAGATGGCCTGCTATAGGCCATTTATTTTACTATTTTACCACCTCAGGCCTACGGAGGCTTCCATATGTTAGTTGGGTTAAGACATTCTGCAAACCTTCATTCTGGTAACTGGAGTCTATCCTTCATCTTCTTTAGCGTTGGAAAGAAAAAAAGTATATTAAAAAAAAAAAAAAAAAAAAAAGATGAAGATGGAAGTAAAATTTAAAAAGTGTCACAGGAGATGGCACTCACAGCTTTGTATCTGTGGTTGCAGCCTGGTCTTCCCCTGTGAGGACAAGGTTCCAGCAGCAAAAATAAGGCACGCTGAGCTTCACTGGAACAACTCTTTGCTCTTATTCTCTCTAGGTGCCATGAAAGATGCTGCAAGAACTGCCCACGTAATGTTGCCACGCCAAGTTCGCAGCTGTTTCCTGAATTTCCTTTGCAATTACATCTCAGCGTTATTTTGCATAACAGTAAAACACAACACCTGCTTCAAACCGCAGCCCTGCTCCAAGCACCGCGGTTCTTTTGAGAGAGAAACTACGAAGAGTGCACAAGGCAGGGCAGCATAATTGCCCTGCATGAGAAGTAAATACAAACGAAAACACCTTCCTGCCACAGAAATGATTGTCATTAACAAGAATGCTGACCATCAGAGCTCCCAGAAAAAAAATAAATTTAAAAAAAAAAAAAAGTTTTTCTTTTACACTGCAAGAACTTTGGAGCTGCATATATTAAGAAGTAATGTGAAAATTACGTGTGTAATGTTATTTTTTCCCCCGCAATTAAAAGCAACAGTATCAAACAATGCATGAAACCAACAAGAAGAATATGCTTGCGCTTTCAGGAAAAGCTAAATGACACTGTTTTCAGCAACCCAGCATAAGAAAGGTCACAACATTAAATTTCATATTATAGCTCACTCATGGAAGAAAAATCTAATTTGTTCATGAGAATGAATTATACATAAAGATAATAGGCGTTTTTTACAATGTTTATAACAGTCCATGTTACAGAAAGAAATTACAAGTAACTGGCATAAAACAAATGGCAAGAGGACACGTAAATAACCATCCTAAATACTTTTAAGTTGACTCTCAGTAAGATTATAAGTGTATAAGCTGCAATTGCTTGCCATTGTTCTAATCTTTAATCTTAAAATAAATCTGTACTTAAACTGAGACAAAGCTGAACAAAGCACCCTTTTAAAATGAAATTCAACAACAAATGCCAGACTGGGGTTAAAATTCAAAAAATATATAATTTGAAGTTGACTTCTGTGTCAATGCCCTTAATTTCTATTTAATACTCCGTAGAGTACTACAGCTTAGCTATCAGAAGTATCTAATTATTACCTTCTTTACTGTGAAGGTCTCTGAAGAAAATAGAAGAAAGAAGCTGAACACTTCAAAACTTTAAAACAAAAGTACCTTAGGCCCAAGATTTAAAAAAAAAAAAATTAAAAGAGACTTCTTCGAATCGCTACCATTCTTCTTTCTGCAACTATGAGCACTACTTGAAGGTTACACACAGGAGATGAGTACAAAAAAAAAAAAAAAAAAAA
>VWZP01004286.1:315887-335506 GCA_013396995.1 Dicaeum eximium
CAGACGCAGACACACACAGACACACACAGACACAGGCACGGCTCCTCCCGCCGCCTCGCACTTCACCCCCCCGGGCAGGAGGAGGGAGCAGGCAGCGAGCGCTGCCGCCTTTGCCGAGCGCTGCACACGCCGGGGTCACGGCAGGAGCACACCGCCACCCCCTCCCGGACCGGCACCACGCATCTGTCATCTCTGCCCCACAGAGATGACTAAATAAATTCGTAATAACAGCAACAATTAAAAAAAAAAAACAAAAAAAACCCAAACAAATTCTCGAATTAGGTTTTGGCATCTTCCGCCGCACCTTTAACGCGGTGCCCCGCTCCTTTGTAGGTGAGCTCACCTCGGCCGCCACAAACACCCGGGCTCGCCTTTGAGGCCCAACATTGGCTTAAGGTAACTGGGGCTTTTCCACGGAAAAATAGAATCAGGGATGTGGCTGTTGTCTTTTTTTTTATCTCCCCCACCCGTTTTTTCTTCCCCCTCCAAAACCACAGCAATTGTGTCAACAGCTACAACAGTAACAAAGTAAAGATTAGACGGGTTTGTTCTTTTACTTTCAAGACAGCAAACGGAAAGGGAAGACTTCCAAAAAAACATTACAGTGAGGAGAAAGAAAGAGACAGGGAAAGAGACAGAGAAAGAAAGAAAACACAAATATTTCTGAATAGTCGAGCAGACAGAAAATAAATAGCAGGCCTGTAATAGCAAGTGAGTGACCTATATATTTTAAATAAGTAATTTTGACTCTGGCTAACCTTCAGATATGCATGGCAAATAGGCAGGTTTTCCTTTGTTGCTGAAAGCCATGAGAAGGGTCTTGTGTATTGCCAGGCAGAAATGCTCTGGGATGGATTGTCCTGCTCAGAAACACGGCAAGCTAAGAAAAATCAACCTGAAAAAGACTAAATGGCATAAGACTCCTTTTCCAAATTTACCCTTTCAGTCTGATTTCTTTAGTTGTCATTATTGCTTTTGAAAGAAGTGAGCACTGCGAGCCACGAAAGGAAAATTCCTGTTTCAGACAAAATGCCCCACAGATGAGTCGTCCTCCTGGCCAAATCAAAGCAACATTTCCAGCTAAACTTTTCCTGGAATCGAGTGTGAGGCTGCAGTTGCACAAGTATTTCAGCTGACTCGGTGTGACACCAGGAATGTAAAACCAGCAATCCAGCATCCCACTCGTGTCCTGCCCTCTGGTGAGAACAGGGAACCCAAAACCTTCTGCTCTGCTGTGGGGCACTCTCCTCACCCAACCCACTTCACAACTGCACAGATTCCCCTGCTGGGAGCAGACAGGGAGCACCTGAGGGCAGGAAGGGAGCAGGAAAACTCCCCGGGTGCCAGGGCCAGCTTCGGGACAGAACACGCAGGGGAGGTGATGGGGAGCAGGTTTGAACCTGGACCTGCTGCACCCCTTCTCCAGAGGCACAGCACAAGGACTTCTCCTGCACTGGTGTCTTTATACCTCTGGAGCCCCAGAGAAAGGAGCTCCTGGCACAGAGGGAAGAGCAGGGGAGGGGATTGGGCTGGGAATCAGAAAGAGAAGGGAACCTCACAGCCCTTCTGAGAGATCAGACAATTCCCTGGTGCTCCAGAGCCCTGGCACTGACAGGAGCATTTACTGCCTCACTGCTCCTGATACACAGCAAGCCCCGTGGCCAAAAGTTGGTGGGATTTGGGTTTTTATGAGCCCAGAGTGGGACCTGCTTCCAAGATCACACCTTTTTCACAACACTACGTGCTCAGCAACAACAGCAAGCTGTAATTCAGTCATCAGGAGCATTTGTGTTAATATATGACTTGACAAACTCTGAAACATTTTCTGTTAAGGGCACACAACAGAACTTTTCCCTCTTACAAACTACTTGTTTTCAGCATGCTTTCCAAAGGGGTACCCACCTTAGAAACATGCTAGCTAGCCCCAGAGTTTCTATAGGAAGGAAAAAATATTTTACTTAAACTGATTAAAGGGCTTTCTGAGGGAAGGAGTTGAATCCTGTTGCCTTTCCTCTCTAATTCACAAGAGCAGCATAGAAATGCAAGTACACAAAAATAAAATATCTGTATTATAGCTGCAACGTGTATTTATTAACACACACTTGACAAGAGGATTTCAGAGATAAATTCAGAAACCTAAAAAGGTAAATTACATGTTTGAGTGTCGCAGGGCTGATTTTTCTAGCTGGGTGAAATTCAAAACAGTGAACAAACAGCTTTTCTTTACCTTAATACTTCCTATTTATGATTATGAAATACTTCCTATTTATGATAGTTTCATTTCATAAATGAAACTTTGGTCATGTTCAGAGTTAGCACTGGATTTTGTTCTTTCACTTGTACAAATCCAAGTACCAGCAAATGTACAGATTCAGGAGATGGATGTTAAAAATTATAAAATGCTACAGCACCCAGAAAAGCACACACATTCTTCACAATCTATTATGTCATCTTTAATAGATTTCACAGGTATCACTGCCTCCAGTTTCTGCCAAGCACAGGACAGAGCTAACAGCTCGTGAGACACACACTGGGTAGTTCAGACAGCCTGAACCACAAACACCTTCCTAATTCTGCTCTTTGCTTCAGGAAAAATTTTTTCCTAAGTATCTGTAAAGCAGTCCAACAAAGTAGAATTTAAAGTCCACCTCTGAGCACTCGTTCCTTAGATAATCAGGTTTTTTGAGAGATCTTCTACGCAGAAAGGAATCCAAACCAAACCAAACCAAACAAATCCATTCAAACACACATGAAGAACAAATTCAGTTTTTAAAAAGGCTCCTTCAAAGGGGCAGAAAGGGTTTTGAGGCAGACCAGTGCCCCAACCTATCCCACAGCAGTGCCAGGAATGCTTGTGCTGGCACCTCCTGAGAGAGCCAGGCCAGTGTTTCACACCATCTTTTCCTTTGGACACAGCACCAAGGGAGTTTGGCTTGTTTGTTCCCATTTCCTGGGGTTTTTTAAGCCATTTTAAGACCAGAGCACCACAAGTTTCCATTTGCACTGCAGACAATTCAGTTTTGGCCTGCAGAGTCTGGGACACTCTGGCACAGCACTAGACAATGCATATTTCAATTTCCTAATGTTTTAAAAAGCAGAGTTTGGTCCAGTGGATGGCCACTGGTGGCAATCTTCACCACAAGTCACTGGATTCACCGTATGTCAGCACAGACCAGTGCAGCTCTGCCAAAAACTGTGTCTGAACAGGCTCATTCCCCTCATTAAAGCAGAAATTCTTCCCTAACTGTGGAGCACAAGAGAAGAAAACTGCATCAGTTCAGGCTTCATGCCCCACTGAGCCCCACAACGTTCCAAATTTGCTGAATATACTTGGATAGATCTAAAATCTCCATTGCTCTCTTCTTTCACCTGTAGGCCATAAGTCAGAGCACTTGGTGTGCAGGCTGGCCAACAACATGAAAACAGCAGAAAAACAGAGTATTACTCACAAACAACAAACAAACAGAAAAAGAAATCCAAAACAACAGGATTCCAATTTTGCAAATTGGGGTTTTTAGCTCTTAGGGCTTCTTAACAAAGTTGCAGGCTGGAACTAGCAGCTCATTGAATCCTAAAAGCTGAAAACCCCCCAAAAACCTCATGGCTTTGGGTTTTCATCATCTGTCCCATTATGAATTTTTATCTGACTTTTCCCCCTCACCAACGGGCCTAAAAACTGTTCAATACTCCAGCAAACTCTGCATCTTCAGGAAAAACCCACAGCCTTCCCACAGAAACACACCAGCTTCTGGAGGAAAATGACAATTGCCAAAAGGAAGGGAAATTTGAGCCTTCTGTCAGAATCTGCAGACACACCAGAGCACGTCATTGTTCTGCTGATGGAGCATCAGGTAAGATTGCTGAAGGAAATACCCCTAGCTGCCCTTTGGGCAGTCTTTTTTTTTATTTGATGGGCCAGAACTTTGTCACAGGATAATGCTTGCCTGCTGCCCTGCCCTTTTAAATTAAATTTCAATTAATTTAATATTTTATTGGAATTTTCCTACTTACCCTCTGTAAAAATAAAATGATGAAAAAAACAAACAAACAAACAAAAAAACCCAGCTGGAGGTGAATTGCTTGTCCTTCTAAGAACTCCCAATGTAGTCAAGGTACCTGGAAACCTGGAAAAGAAATAATTCTTTTTTTTTTTTCCTGAACATTCCACTGAACATTTTTTTTCAGAATTAAGAAGGATACTTGGGTGATTTATTTCTTCATAAGAGAGCAGGCAGTGACTTCAGCTTTGTGTGTACATAATGATGCAAGTGTTGTTTGATGGAGAGCAGCTCCTGCAAAGGCACCACTGCAGGAACTCCCAGATGCTGGAGGCTCAAGGAAAGGTTTTGGGGGTCACACTCTGCCCAGTGAGCTGTGGCAGGGAATACACAACAGTGCCAGATTGAGGTTTTAACATCCTCTTTATTGCAAAACAATTCACCTGTTTGGAAGGTGGATGCCTTTTCCCCCACGTGGTTGTTTTATCATTTAATTAGTTTATAGTGCATCCAGTCAAAGCCAGTGCATGAGAAAACCTTCAGGTTAATTCACCTGCAGTTCAGGCACTCATTGTAGCAAACAATCCCAAAACCTGATGGTCTGTCAGAAAACAGCACTGCTGCTGCAGAAGAGTGTATTACAAACCTCTCCTTGACCTTTAACTCATTTAACTCCCTCCCCTCTCCATCACAGAGATCGCCTGGTCCTGTGGCAGACCCTGGTCACAGAGTTTCTGTTCCTGGATGTCACATGAGCTGTGTCCCCATGACTCTGAGGAGTCACAGAGATACCAGATGGCCTCCTGTCCACACTCCATTCTACCCCTGTCCTCCTGACTTCAGACAGAAGACTCACTGAAGTGGTTTTCTATCACATCGAGTGCATTTTTTCAAATGTCAAGCTCCACAAACTGAAATTCCTAAAGACAGAGAAAAAATTTTCTCTCTGTCCTTGAGAATAGGTCCCTATTGCTTGGAAAGTTATGTATGAAACTCTCAAAAATCAGTCCAAATTCCACATGGAAAGCAAATTGCAAAACTGAAATAGATCTTATTCCTCAGTGCAAGTGAAGCACTTTACACGGTATCACAGAGCAGAGAGCATTACTCCTGTGCTGTCTTTAATTTTTTTTATTTAAGACTACAGATTTACCAGCAAATTCATCTGATGGTGATGATGATGATATTGTCAACAGCTACTCAGAATTAACCTCTTTACATCTAAACTAGAGCTTCACTTCATGCCCTGCATAATTAACTTTTGCTTTTGACAGACACAAAGAACTGTGGTCTCCAGCAAATCTGCATCTAGTTCTGGTTTATCCAGATTCCCTTTGGGTCAGAACTGACAGAAAATTGTAGGGTGAGCATAACACAGAGCCTCTCAAGGTGTCAGGTGTTCCTGCATGGACATCTTTCCAATCTGAGCAGCCAAGACTCCCTAAATGAAGGAAAAGACTTTCTCAGGAGCCTTTTAAATGTCCCCAGTAACGCTGCTGATCTGAAGGTACACATAAACCTAAGGGCCTGAAGCCAAAATCTGTATTGTGTGTTAATTATCATCATTATCCAACTCTGCTGTACAGAAAATACAGCTCGTGCTGCTTGTGAATCCTCCCAGTCTGTGGGGAAAGAGCAAACATTAAATTCACAGGCAGTGCTCCAATGTAAGGTATTTTCTGGAAAGGAATGGTGAAGATCCTGCAGCATCATCTCTGGTCAATGCTCATTTTTATCCCTCAATTTGGCATTGAAAGAAATCTATATTCCACAGCAGTTATTGTGTAGATTTTGAATGCATCCAGGCTGAAAACACTTGCTAGGAACTGAGGGGTTTTACACTCTTTGTTTCAGACACCCTAGGAAAAGAAATCCTGTATTTCAGTTCTTGCCTGGGATTTGAGTTCAGTGTTGGCAAACTGAGGCACATGGAAATTGAGGGTGAAAAAGTGTCTAGCATAACTACAAGTATAATTCCATGAAAACTGGAGCAGTGAACTGTGAGAAACTGCTAAATCAGTGTCATCAAACTCTGCTAGAAAAACAATGAAACAGAAACAACACCAGGACACCAGCAATGCCCTGCAAAGGCTGAGAGAAACCGAGAGCAGACACAAAAATGAAGGAAAAAAAAAATTAAGGAAAAAAAGTTAAGAAATCATTTTACTTGTTGTTTTTGAAACACGTGCCCAAAACACAGCACAACTTTTCCTGCTCAAATTCACTTTACAGAGACAGTGACATCATGTCTCTTCCAAATTGTTCAAGCCCAAAATCTTGGCACGAGCTGCTCCAAGAGGAGATCATGTTCAGCCCTGGCACTCTGGCCATGTGCAGAATAAGAACAGCACCAATGCAAATCCTAATTCTAGCTCCAGTCCCTGGGGGCAACAGGAAAACACCAAACTAGAAAACATATTGCAGTTTTAGAGCAATAATCTTACTGAGGGGAATAAAACAAATGTAACCTCAGAAGGAAGGTGACATTTACTGCCTAAAAGTTAACCATTTCTGAAGCTGTAAAAGTATAAATAAGACCTGATGACAGCAGTGAAAAGATCCTGATCTTGCTTTATTCATACATTTTGAATGAAAACAAAACAAACTTGCATAGAGATCTGAGAGTGAGAGGACAAAGAAAGAAGATATTGTAATTTTTGTATATTAGATGTATGTTTTGTTTACTGATGTTTACCCACAACAGTAAACACACCCAAAATTACTGGGGGAAAAAAAATGGAATTATTCTATTTAATTTTACCCACGGTTTGAATAGAAAAACGTGTATGTATGCCCAAGAAAGGGATATAAGCGTGCACATTTGTAGACTTGCCAGAAAATTTGTACAAAAAGATCACAGGGAGACAGAGACAGCTGGAAAAATTGGAGCAGGGGCTCTGATTTTCATGCCAGTGTTACACCTAATGCAAAGGGAATGCAGATGATGGACTGCAAGCTATATGTTATTCCTCCTGACACAAGCAGTGTGCTTGTAGAGCTGAGCAAGAGACTGGGAAGGAACAAAAAAATAAAAAATCAAACACAAAAATCCAAAGAAACCCCACACAAATAAGCAACAAAACATGCAGAATTAATAGAAACGGTGTTAATATAAATTAAAATATGTATCTCTCATACTCATTATTTTCAAGTACAAAAGACAATGTCAGGATCAAGCAGTGGGTGCCAAGCATGAGCTTCTAAAATTTGAAAATTTAACTAAGCTGTGCCTTCAATCTCACCATGACACACAGAAACCATGAAATGGAAAAAAACCAGACACAAACATCTCTTGAATGTCCTGGATCATCTTTTGAAAGAATCGTAATGAGACGTTTCTGCACACGCATTTATTCAAATTAATTATCAATGAGCCTAATTAGAAAGCTGTGCTGACAAATATCTAGCACAGTCCTTTCCTGTTAGGGAATATACAGATAGGAGGGTTAGTAGAAAAATGGTTAAGTGGAATCCTGAGAGGAATTTCTGGTAATCCATTCAGGTTTCTAAACTAATCTACAAAACACTTCGGTTTTTAAAACAAATCCAGCCACAAAACTTGTCTATCAGCTTGTGTCTCTACCCACAAGCAAGATAAGATAATAATCTGACAGTGATTTTTTTCCCATTTAGAACAAACTGTTAGCCTTAAGAAGGCCAAATCTAGAATAAGCCTGGACAAATGTATACTTAAACTTCTGCCCAAGCTTCAGACTGAGAGCTTTACTTTATGTTGTTGGGTCAGGGAGCAGAAGATGCAGGATCACACTGGTCCCACTGAAATCCTTGCCTTCACTTCTAGTTAAATTGATAAAATTGAAAAGAGCCCACATTCTGCCCTGCCTTGAGATCAAGCTCCTATTTTTGAGATTAGACATTGGCTGTGGGTATAAAAAACTCTTATTTAAGTACACATGATTTTTTAGCCAGCTGTTTCATATGCAAAAACCATCAAACCTATAAATATAAAAAACTATTTTACCCACTGTTGCTGGCTTCTTTCTACTCTTTCAAGTCTGGCCTGACATAAAGCCCTCTGTAAGCTTAAGAACATTTCCCACATGTGGGAGCCCTACAAAGGGTAAATTACTTCTCCATATCTGGGGGATCTCTCTCAAAATGAATGCTGTGAGCCCATGGACAGCGAGGGAAGAGATCAGCACTGCCAGTCTGTGCTTTGATTCCTTCAGCCCAGAACCCACCTGCACACACTCCTACTACTTGGGAGCATTCCCTGCTTTTCTCATGGATTTTCATTAGTGTGCTCTTTGCCACGTTCAATACTGCCAAATTAACAAAGCAGAAATCAATGATTAAAGCCCACCAGCCACCAGATTGCCACAGTCTGCAAGCTGCTTCATTTCCATTTCTTCAAATGCTTTGTTCTGGTTCCATTGCTGGGAGAGTCCCTGTGCTGTAATTCTGGATTTATTTCAGGTGCAGCACAGAAAAGTCCCGTGGCATTGCCTCTGGGTGAGCTCTGGTCTCCCAGAGATGTGTGACCCCCAACTCTGCAGCTCCTCCAACATCTCACACAAACCCTTCAAGATTTATCTGATAAATATCCTTCAATTCCAAGCCCCAGAGCTTCTGACAGAAGACAACTTTGAGCTTTTGGGCTCTGGGCCCTTGCACATGTTGTAATCAAACATTTATTTCTTTGTGTGACTCGCAGGAAAAAGACCCAGGCTGTCAGGATTTTAGAAGTCTGGGTTTAAAAATGGGAACAACAGGAAAATAAGCTCCTGAACTGTCCAAGAACTGATCCAATAAGGTCTTCAAACACCTCTGGCCGTACCAGTACTGATTTATGCCATTTGTTTTGTACTTCCCTAAGGGGAATGACAGGATGAGGTGGGATATTTTACCTGACTTTCCAAATGGAAAGACTTTCCTGCACCTATCAGGCATTTTTCCTTTTTTAGGCTTGGATTTTGACTCCAAAAAAGTCCCTTCAAAAGCGAACCCACGTGTAATGCACTTGGAATTCTCCCCAAAAAGAGCAAAGGTGTCACTGCTGCCGCTGTGTAACACAGGATGTTGACAGTGCTGTCACCCAAGCTGCACAAATCTGCACAGATTCTCTTTTAAAACAGCAGCTGGTGCTAAATCCAAAGTTCCTATTTGTGAGCTGGACTCCAGCAGCACTCAGTGATTTATGCTGCCTGCTCCAGAAGCCATGCAGCTTCAGGATTTTTTCTTTTCCTGTTAAGCTCACACAGCAGTTTGAAAGCCTCACCCAAGAGATACCAAGGGAATCCCAGGCAGCAGCTCATCCATACACAGCCTCCTTCAGCAAAGCCAGGATTTGCATTTCCTATTCCAAGACAATTGTGGAGTAATGGACCTGGGCATCTTTTATTAACAAAAGTCTCCACATCCAATAATCCACTCGTTACTATTCTTAATTTTGTCTCTCACAGCATTTATTTGGTACAGAAGGATGATACATGCTTTATTTTAAATACACACTGAAAATGAGCATTAGAAAATCCTGTATTGTATTTTACCTGTCAGAGGTCATCAGAAGCTGTATTTCAAGAAAACTGAAGGCATTAGATGTAGTTTGCCCAGTAGATTAATACTGAGCTGTGAACTTTCATCCTCTGCAGCAAGATTTCCATCCAACTGCCACAGAACTGACATGCAGTAACACTTACAACCAGGGGGATCCAATTTAGACAGAGTTCAAATGGTTTCAAGCTACTCATAGGTCACAGAGGTAAAGTATGCATAAGAGAGCTGGCTTTAATCAGAAGGTTTTCAGTAATGTCACACTGAAGTGTGACACACTGAAGTGATAGGCCACATTAAAAATGAGCTCAATGTTAGGCTGAAGAGTTAAATTACCAAATATATTTAAATATCCCAAATATTTTCTTTAAGACACTTTCACAAACCCAAACTCTTTGTGGGGCTTTTTTTTCAGAACAACACAAAAAGACAGACTTTTACATGAGCATAACAAAACCTTTCCTATTTGGCATCATATCTGTGAAGTCTATCTTCAGAGGCTTTTGGGGAAGAAATGTGGTCCAAACCTAAAACAAAACAGCTTCATGGTGTGTGACAACTCATAAATAATTCAAAAAACACTCCACATTTTCTCCATAATGGCACATTAGAACACAGGAAAATTGAGAGGGACAGGCAGGATTATGGTGAGAGAGAGGATTTAGGAAAGTACAATTTTAATGCAGTTATCAAATGCTGACCTACTTGTGGAACAGGCAGGTGGAATCTCTGTTAAACATTTCATGCCGAAGAACAATGTGAAAATGAGAGAACTCATTGAAAGACATGTCACTGAAAGACCATGTGCAATTCTCTTGAGGCTTTTAAAGGTTACATTCCACCCAGAAACCCCTGAATCTGTCAGGTGTCCTTATTCCAAGTTCCCCTGATCGTTTTGGCTGCATCCAAATGAGCCCTGTGCCCTCCTTTCCAGGCTGAGAGTTTTGTCTCCGTGCCAGCAGGTCCCACTGGGAGTAAACTGGGAAACAGCTGGTTTACACCTGGTGTTACAGCACCTTCTGCACAGCATTCCCACCTGGTTTGCACTCTGCTCCAGAGCTGCACCCAGCACCAACACAGCAGCAGGGGCTGCACAAAGCCCAGCACACAGGCTGCTGCTGACTTTCTGGAGATTTTCACCCAGTTTTGTTAGGACAAGAATTAAAATCCTTCCTGCTGTGCTGCCTACGGCGTTCTCTCTTCAAAATTTCAAGTCAGTGCCGGGAAGAGAAGGGGGAACTTGAAGGCTGCCAGTAGAAATCCCGTGCTGGATCTCACATCACATTGCAGCAAACACACCTCACTCAGACCAGCAAAGCAGAGCAAGGGACATGGCACAACAGGATCCAGGATTTTCTCACTGGATACTCACCCAGAAGCAGCAACAAAACTACACCTCATTAATTTCACTGCATCCTGCACTCATGGTTTAAAGTAAGCAGGAAAGAAAACAGAAGGAATTCAAACCCACTGTTTTCTTGAACAGGATAAATTGGGGCTTGTTGAGCTCCTCACTATCAGAAACCAGATTGTTTTCAGTTCCTGGATTGTTTCTTTACCTCTGTTTCAGGTAGCTCTTTACAGAACTCTAAGATGTGTGATACAGACACAGCTTTAATCATTGGACTAGCTAAAGTGTCTCCATCTCTGTTAGTAAAATAAATATTTAAAACTCTCCCCAAACTAGCAGGCTTTTAAAGACCAATCCATCGCTGCTCCCTAAGTCCATATCTATTATTATTCCTTATACTGAATAAACAGTTGGTTTATCACAGTCAGGAAATCACTTATTTTACAAAACTGAGTCTTTGATTTGTGCTCACTCACCTGCCAGGCTAGTATCAAAAAATTATTCCTTGGTTCTAATCACACTGCACAGTTCAATTTCCTACTCACCCTCAGCTCTGGAGGAGAAAACAGCTTCACTGTGTGAACAGCCCACAGAAACCAAGTGTTATGAGAACCCTTCTTTTCTTCCAGTTTATCAGGTCATATCATTCTTGAATTTTGAAAAAAAAAGTGATTTTTCTTACTTGCCACTGGCACCTTAACAAAATAAGATTCTAAACCAACCAGAACTGTCCCATCACTCCAAATCCTCCACATAACCCATTCAGCCCTTCCTATGCTCACCCTGTGTAACTCTGAAGCCTTTGCTCATCTCTCTTTCCATTTCCATGTGTAATTTCACAGTTCTAAGCTGGTGGACATATGAGCACAGGGACAGCACCTGAGGAAGACTGCAGCACACTCCTATGTCATTAAAAGTCATTAAAACTTTCTACAATGAAGTGAGATTCAACTTTCCTTCTTCATTTTTGCTGGAGAAACATAGTGTGCTGTACTTGGCCTTTTAACACATCCTAATGACTCATGGCATTTAAAACTGAGTTAACTGTTTTTCTTAGCACAGCTGTGGTATGTTTTATTTCATAATTTTACCAAGATTTCTCCTATGCTCTTCCAACTATTACAGTTTTCAATTTTTAGTTTCCATGGTTCCATAAAAGGGAAGTTGCTGAATGATATCTCTGAGCTGATGGGTGAAAGAACCTCTTTATTCCACCTCACCTAGAACTTTGGATAAATCTTAACAAACCCATTCTTGTGGGCATCTTTTCAGCTCATCTGTAAGGGAGCAAGCACTTCTGTGAAGGCTGACCTAAAACTGCAGGATGAACTGCCTTGGGAAAAGAAAAGGATCACCTCAAATCCTCCCCACCGTCTGCAACTTAAGTTTAACTTTAAAAAAGAATCCACATGTGTATTAAACACAAAACCAGAACGCCCCAAATCAAGCATGAAGAGAAGGAATAACAAACCCTACCACCCTTGTCCCCCAAAAACCAGCCTAGAGAGCAGATTACCCCATCTTAAAAAGTAGAACACCTCCAGCTGCTACTGAAGGGGTGTTAGAACCTGAACAGAGGAGTTTCTTGCCCTTCTGCAGGGCTTTCTTGAGTGCCTTTTAAGGAGCCAAGCACAGCACAGAGCAGTAATTAATTTTCCTGTAGGAATAAAGATGGCAGAATAGAAATCACTGTGCCCCAACATGTTCTCCACACCAAGCACTGCTCAGGCTTCTCTCCACTCTGCTTTTCCTACATTGTCTTCTACTCAGAGCTCAGAGTCTTCTACTCTACTGACTCAACTGCACCACCCAGTTATGCCATGTCAGCTGACAATTCCTCATAGGAATAATGTTTTCCTCATTGAATTACAAAAATGGCACGGTACCCATTAAACTGACACTGGGTAGTGATGCTCTAGGACATGAGATATTTCACCTTCCACAAATGCTCAGCATCAAAATCTCTCCCTAAAAACAGTGACAATGGCAGCAGTGAAGCCAGCTCCAACGTGTGCCTGCACACCACCTCAGAGAAAAACCAGCAGAGGGTGTTTATGGGAGTCCTAAAAGTGATTTATCTGTTGACTCCTCAGCATTCACATGTCTGAAGCCTCCAAACCATTAAGCTATCCCACAAGACACATATCCAAAAACATCCTTAACAGCCTCCTTTGCCAGGACAGCACAAAGTGTGGATTTGAACAAAAAAGTGGATTGCCTGGGAAAGGAGCCACAAGGGTTAACTTGTGGTGGGCTACCTCAAAACACATAAGTGTTCTTTTGCAATAAAACACCAAACTTAATGACCATCAAATAATGGTTGCATGATCTGAGATTTGGAAAACCTAGACACATTCAACTGCTTTCTCTGATTAGGTCTGTACTTATTTGGCATTACCAGAGATATCTCAATCCCTAAATAATTAACCTACAACCAATACGTATGAAATTGCCTCACTAAGCTCACTATCCAGGACTGTTTGCTGTTAAATTAGTAGAATAAATAATTTACACCAAAAAAGTGTGCACAGGATAGCGCCAATAAACCTGGGGGAACTTGTTCATTATTTGCAGGAAAATTGGATGAAAACACAATTCCCCAAGTACATTCTGTGGAGTAAAAGGTGTATTAGTATTATTGCAGCATGTAGGGAACAAATGAAGCCTCCTGACTGCTCTCTTCATTAGCCTTTTCTCCACAGCTCTGCAGACATACTTGAACTACATTGTAGGCAAAACTCAAAGTTTGCATGCAAAGTCCGTTTTTGTGGGGGAAAAAATAAAAAATCGTAAGAATATCGTAGTTTTATCATCACTCACTCCTGAGTAAGCAAGGACCTAAAAAAATAGTATTTAACAGTGAAATGACAGCTGTGTATCATTGGGAAAATGCACAAATCATCTTTTCCAGTGGCAAAATTCACCGTGGCTCGCTCCAAATGCTCAAGAGAAGCGCTCTGTAAATTCGCAATTTGCAGGGTTTTTATCATTTCAAGATCGCTACGGAATGAAGCGCTGATAAAAGTTATGTCCTGCAAAAACCCATCTCTGCACAGTTACTCCTATAGACCTTGCTCCAGCACAACATGAATCAGTCAGCATCTTTTCACTAATGTCCCTGGGAGCTGGAGCAGGCCCTGCTGGCTAAGAACAACAATCCTGACTCTCTGTTGAGACTCCAAGAATAGTTTTTAAAAAAACGGCCATTCAAAAGGCACATTCAGGATTCACAGCTAAAAACTGACATTTAGAAATAAATAAATAAAACTCACTGAGAAGGCTTTGGCACAGAAACCCGTGCTGAGGCCAAAACAAAGTTCATGGCTCGTGTGGCCCCATCTCCCACTAGTTCTGGAGAGCTGCAAGCTCCTGTCCTGTGTTTTAAATTAACAATTATTTAAATTGTCTGCAGTGCTGGCAGGAATGGCTTTCCCTGACTGGTGGGACAGGAGGAAGAGGCTCCCCCTGCCCAGTGTGGCTTGTGCACAGGAGCACAGCTTCCCTGGGTTCCCCTGAGCTGAGGAACAAGCTCCGAGAACTCCCAGCTGTGCTTTTCCTACAGACAGAGCCCAGCTCCCTCTGCAGCCCAGGGACAGAGCCACAGACACATCTCCCTCTCCCAGAGCCCCTGGCTGGGTCCAGCCCCTTGTCTGAGCTGCAATCAGATGCCAAATCCCAGCCTGATCTGTGGTGGTTTGCTGTTTTTTTGTTATTTGATAGAAAGTATCCTGGGATGTGTTTTTTGACCTCGCTCCATACTCGTGCTGAAAACAAACAATCTCTTTATAAAACCCCAAACATTTCTCCTCAGATTATGAATCATGTAGTTGCATGACCTGTGTCCCAATGCTTCCTGCAATCTGTCTTATTTAATACTGAAAGGAATCACAGATATGAATGCCAGCTTGTCTGTTCTTCTAGAAAACAATACTGGGAATACCAATTCCACTCATCTTTATCCCAAAAGAACAAGAACAACAACAACAAAAAAAAGAAAATCCAACAAAACCCAGGTTAGCCCTGTGGAGAAAAAGGTGTCTCAGTGTCATTGTTGCATGCAAGGATCAGATAAGCATTTGGCTTGTGCTGTCTCTGAAGACAGTTTTATCCAAATAAAGCACAGTGCATTTTATCATTCTGTAATGGAAAAGACCTGTCACTCTTTGAATATCATCATATGGTCGGTGGCCAGCAGATAATGGACTGTTAAGTGTCAAGGTGACTGGCTTTGAATGTGCACAAAACTAAAAATTATAGACCTGTCATTCCACAGGCAGGCCACAATTAGCTGTCTGTGCAACTTGAAATTCCCATTTTGCCAGCTGAATAATCAGTTGGGTACAGTTTCTCAATATGGGTGCGTTTTTATGCTCTTTGCACTTGGGATTTCCTCTTTTTCATAAGGTTTTTCAAGCAACTGCACAGTTCATTTAGGCAGAGGAGGTTAGGAGTGAACTGCACAGTTATCTCCACCCCAAACACACACATGAATACATCCACTAATATTACACAATCAACACTTTTTATGTTCATTTCCTCTCACTCTGCTCTACCCCCTATTGCTTCTGCCAGAGATGTGGTGCTAAGGAACACGAGCTACACAAAACTCACAGCTTCAGCCTTCCTAGCTGCTTTTTTCTAATAACATATTCTTTTTTCATGTTTTGCTATCAGCCCACCCTGATATGAGTTAATAATGCAATCTGACTTAGAAATAAAATGTTTTCAATGGCCAGCTTCAGAACTGAAAATTATTTTCTTCTGGGAGAATTTTTTTTTCCTCTATTGCTAACAAACATTTAAGGTGGTTTTGGCAGAGGTAATTACGGTGATATATCCAGAATGACTCTCACTTTCTGCTAGGAAACTAAAGAAGTGATGCAATCAGAAGCATGGAGAATCCCAGGACATACATTAATATATGTGCTGCAGCCCTTTTTGTCCTGGACAAGCAGCAAACATTTGATGTCTAACAGGCCATTCTGCACTTGAGAAGGAAATTGCTTATCATTGTGCCTGAACATGAAAATAAATAAGGATAAATGCTGGATTTATAAACAATGTAACATCAGGACAAGTGTTTCTTCAATGCCTTTTTGATATCGAGTCCATTCCAAAGAAATGTTATTGCAAATGTTTTGGTTTTGGGGTTTGTTGGGTTTTTTTTTTTAGCTCAGCCAAAGCCACTTGGAATAGCAGAAATACATCTGGGATCATCACTGGACATTGGCTCCAGCTGCAGCTTGCATTTCTGTGGTGCCTCATAAATGGATAAAGCCTGACAGATAAGGAGGCCTGGGAGGCACAGGGAACTCTGATTTTCTGAGGAGGATCTGATTATCTTTGGTGCTGAGCCTGGAATGAAGTGGCACAAGGGATGCCTGCCTCAAGTGACAAGGGTCCCTCAGACCCAGGCTCATTTCCCTTCTCCCAGCACAATTCCCTCTTCCCTCATTTGCCCCATTTAAGTGCCCCCCCCAATCCTTTTTTGATGATGACTTTTAGCAGCAGTTGTTTGAACAGTGTAATTTACAGCAAGTCATGAAAATAGCTATATGCACAGAGCTGAAGACGTGGCAAATTACAGCAAGAGAGGAGGAATGAGAGGCTGGGGGGAGCAGAGGGGAAAGTTCTTAAATTCACGCTGCAGAACCGCGCTGTTAGCCTGAATTTGCTCTCTGCTTTTTCTCCTCTCTCCCTCTAGAAATAGAGGGTTAGGCCATTAGAGAATTCAATTGGTTCCAGATGGACCCTTAACCCAGTTCTTCTAATAAAAACATTTTCCTGTTAAACAACCTGTGTCACATGGAATAGATGAAATTCATTTTTTGAGTGTACCGCCACTGAAGCCTGGAAAGACAAACCTACAGTATGAGGGTCCTTATCTCAAATATAAAAGGGTAATGCAACAATGATTTATCTCACAATTAGGCAGTGGTAATTAAAAAGTAATACTAGAAAAGACATATAACACAAGTTGTTAAGAAAAGTGATAAAAAAGCTATAAAATTATAACTGTCTTTTTTAAAGGCAGTGCTCCATTTTAAATTTTTCTGTTATGTTCTTTGGACAAATCAAAATAACAGCATGACTTCTAAGTAATACTTTTTGTCAGCTACTTCCATTGCTAAAAAATTTTGTTTCACTTTACTTCTGTTTTTTAATACATAAATCCCAGGGCCAGCTTTCCTTGTATAGAAATCACTGACAAAAATCTTCCCATCAATCCTTTTTACACATTAGAACACGACTTTTGCTGTTCTAGATCAACATTTAAGGTACCTGAAAAATAAAAAAGAGGGGCTGTGATGCTGCATTTGGCTGCTGAAGCAGCTCCCATCCCTCCCTGGGCTCGTGTGCCAGGCAATGTTTTGGCTGGCACAGCCCTTTGTGTTGCCATGCAGTCAGCAGATATTTTATCTTTTACCAGCTGGATCTGTTCCTCCATCAAGTTCACTGTGCTGCTGTGCAAACAGTTGTGGCAGCAAATGCAAGAGCTGGGAACAGCCTGCCAGGAGGGGGGAGATGCCTGAGCTGTGGCTGCAAGTGAATAAATGTTCTCAGTGCCACAGCCTGTGCAGGCTGCCTGCCTATCCCAGCTCCTCAGACAGCTTCTGTTGGGTTCCAAAGAGATTTTATTCACACATCACCTCGGCAAGAAGTACTGCAACTCCCAATTTACAGATGTGGAAGTGAACTCCAACGATGATTTCAAAATCTTTCAGACTGACTGAAATTGTCAGTGCCTACAACACTTTCCCAAAGAGCTTTTAATTGACCTAGATGCTTTGGAAATTATTTCCTTAAAAAAAAGGCAAGAAAGGCATGGTTTCTAGGCTAGCTGTCCTGGCACCCTTGCTTTGTGTGTTTCCTTCCATTTTCCCACCAGAGATGACTGTGATATAATTTATTATGATCATGGAACTGATTATGCATTCTGAAGTCAGCAGATTTACCTTAAAATAACACAGTGCCTCAGTGAAAACCATTACATGCTCACAGTGGAATCTGTCTGGGCAAATGAAAAAAAAAAAATAAAATGCAACTTGCCTCAGATTCCATGCACCCTCCCCCAACACCCACACACACTCTCTCTCTGTTTTATTCTGTTATTATTTTTGTCCACCCTGGAAATTAAAAATTTTCCAGAGCTGGGGTTAGTGGATATTCCCCTCATGTTTCTGTGGGGACCTATGCTCAGATCCTTGTCTGATCCTTTGAGAGCTTTGCTTTGGGCAGAGGCCAGAGCTTTGGCACTGCAGCTGGGAGCATTTCTGCCATCTCAGGCCATGCAAGCAGCCTGCACGCTCACAGAGGTTTGAAAGAAAATTTTAAAAAAATCACACATTCACATTTCCCTTCCTAATGTCTCTTCACCTCAGAAGCTGCTGATTTTACTTATTTTCACCAAACAGTGCTTTCCTGTGGAAGTTTATTGGCCTTGAGGTAAGGAAAGCCTCACATCTCCCTAATTCCTGCTGAGAGCATATGGAAACAGCTTGGAAAGCCAGTTACACAGAAACTTAGGAAGAGGGTAAAACAGGCTAAGTGCCAAAATGAATACAAGGCATTTGCACACAGGGGTGGATTTTTGAACTCAGAACTACGTGTACAAGCTCCCCCTCCACCTCTGTGCTCTTGTTCCTTCAACTAACACTCTTAGTGATCCCTTTTCCTGGCTGATCCCTTAGTGATCCCTTTTCCTGGTTGTCCCAGTAGGCTTTTCAGGCTGGCAGGGGCAATACCGGGGTGCAAGGTGATGCTGTGGGATGCAGCTCCTGCAGCTCTGGGGTTTATGGACAGCCCGACCAGAGCTGGGCAAGTCATCGTGACACCAAATCATCCCTGCCCTCCGTTTCACTTTCATTTACGAGTTGGAAACGGAGAAAGCAACACCTTTACCTTTATCTGCACCACCTTTACCTTTATCTGCACCACCGATGCGCCAATTTCGACTCCCAAAGCAGCAACGCTGCCAAGACATTCAGCTGCTGGATGAGACACAGGCTAAAGACCTCGCTTAATTTCTGAGAACGAGAAAATACTTGCTTAAAACCGACCGCGCTCTTAAGTCCTGCCGCTATTTCACCTCAAAAGCCTTAGGTCTCCAAAAAGCCCACTGCTGAAGGAACGCGGTTTTCTCTCCTGGAGAAGAGGGGGGATTTAGGCTCTGCATTAAACCTAAATAATACAGCGACTGCTCGCGTCAGGGTCATACTCCAAACAGGGGCAGGGACACGGGGCTGGGCTGTCCCAGGGATAGACACAGGATTGGGGTGCCCCGGGAGGGACACGGGGCTCAGGGGACGGACACGGGGCTGGCTGTTCCAGGGAGGGACACGGGGCTGGGCTGTCCCACGGAGGGACACAGGGCTGGGCTGTCCCGNCGGACACGGGGCTGGCTGTTCCAGGGAGGGACACGGGGCTGGGCTGTCCCCCGGAGGGACACGGGGCTGGGGTGTCCCACGAAGGGACACGGGGGTGGCTGGCCCCGGAGGGACATGGGGCTCCGGGGAGGCACACGGGGCTGGCTGTCCCGGTGATGGACACAAGGCTCGGCTGTCCCCGGGAGGGACATGGGGCTGGGCATCCCAGGAGGGACACGGGGCTCAGGGGAGGGACACGGGGCTGGGCTGTCCCCGGGGAGGGACACGGGGCTCAGGGGAGGGACACGGGGCTGGTTGGCCCGGGATAGCCCGGCACAGTGACAGCCCCGGCACGGTGACAGCCCCGCTGGCCGCGGTGGCAGCCCCGGC
>VWZP01004286.1:344191-362472 GCA_013396995.1 Dicaeum eximium
TATTTTATGTATTCTTATATTTTATATATTTCATATATTTATATATGATATATATAATTTTTATTCTGTTATTTTATCATTCTATAATAAATTATTATGTTTTATATATTTCATATATGGATTTATTTATATTTTTATTATATTATCTTATATAATAAATTATTATAAAATATATATTTTATATATTTTCCGATTTTATGTTTAATATATTTTTTATATTTAATGTCTTGTCTCACATCAGCTACACAGCACCAAGGTGCCATGGAGTGAAACTGCCACCACAAGTCTGGAGCAAATAGAAATATGCTGAAGAAATAAGCTTGCTGCTTCCCAAAAACACTCAGTTAAATGCTTTGCTGTTCTCTCCCTCCCCAGGCAGCATAAGGGATTATTTTCCCATCAGGAAGAGCCAGGTTCTGTAATGCATCCCTAAAATTCCTCCCATTGTGCTGAATAGCCAGAAGATTGCTTACACTTCCATGTTTAGCCCTTAGTGCTGGCTTTGTTTGCTCTCAGAAAAGTTTTGCTGCAGCCTGGTCATCAGCTCCCACCTGCTGGAATCCAGGGCACAGGGAATGTCTCTCTGCCTGTTTCCTGACCCTCAGCAGAACTCTGCTTTTAGCCTTCATCCCTGGAAAAATTGCCAAGACTTTGGGATGAGTTAGAGCACACAGGTAGTAGAATGTGATAGTGGTAGTTTATCACAGGGTGAAGAATTTGGGGTTTTAGGATTAGAAGAAAAGTAGAAATTAAGACTGCTGCAAAAGTCATTTGGAAGAATACCTGTACTGGGCAAACAAATGCAGCACAAACATCCCATCTCTGGGGGTGGTGGGGCCACCATCACAAAACTTTCAGGTGAGAAAAGAGGGAAATTCTACTCAAAACATGCATGAAAGCTCCCTGAGTGTGCTTTCCACATGAGTTTTTGCTTTAACTGGTGCTCCAGCCCTCTCAGCATCTTTTGTGCCCTGCTCTGGACAGATCATGCTGAAGATTTAGGTTCTCACATGTTCACACAATCCGGAACACCCACCTGCACATACTGCTCTGCAGCTAACACAGCTCTGACCAAAACCTTCAGATAAGATGAAACAAGGATTTAATAAAAAGAGAAGTTTGTGGGATTTTAGGTGCTTGCTCTGGCAGTAGTTTTGTCTGTGGTAAAATGCAGTTAGACATGCACCATGAGCAAAAGCATTGACCAGAAAGTCACATTACAGTCCCAGTCAGTATTGCAGACAGGGCTGTTGCAGTAAATTGCTCAAACACAAAATAAACCAAAGGGGTTTTTGCATGCTTTTTATTTCCTCCATACTCATGTATTAGAAAGCCATTAAATGCTTGCAATAGCAGCAGTACCTGGTGTTCAATGGCTCACACACAGCTTAGGCAATTAGAAGCTGTTTTCTTTGGAAAGAACACATTAATATTGGCCAGGACAGCATGAGGATAAGTCATGGTGTTACTTGTGTGAGACTGACTGCGATAAGGAGATTATAGGAGCTTGGCAAAGTGATAAGGCTCTGTGGATTGAATAATTTCAGAAGCTTGGGAAGGCTGGAAGTGCTTTTGCTGCACTGAACAGCACAGAATGCTCAGATCCCTGAGCCAGGGCTGAGCAAGCCACCTGCAGAACCAGGGGCAGAACACTCACACTGTCCCATGGCTAATTTCCCATTTTTGCACTTCACTCTAATCATTCAGAAGAGGGGGTGCACATGGAATAACAAACATCATCAACAAGCAAGGGAAAATAAATAATAAGAACTAAATATGCTGAAAAGAGCCAAACCCAAAACAGTCACGCTGATCACGCAGTAATAATTTATCTGAAAATTTTCTCCTGCTCACTTGTAACTTCACCTGATTTATCCAGTTTTGTAAACAGAATAAAAGACTGGTAAAAAGGCAGACACACCAGGATCTTATTCTAGAAAGCCACATACAAATGGCAGAACCAGCATCAGTGATTTGTGACTACTATTGAAGAAATTAGAAATAATTGCAACCTTTCATTACAAAACCTGTCATTTGGTATCTGCAAGCAATTTGGTGTAAAACTCATCTTGACGACTGAGTCATTGCCAAACCCAATAATTTGCTGCATAAACATTAAACCATATAATTGCTCAAGGTGAATGCAAGAATTAGCATTAACTGTTGCTATAGCAAGACCAAACCATGCAGTTCTTGATTCAAAGAAATTGGAACTGTAGGATCAGGCTTTTAATTTTTTTTTTTTCTCTTTGAACATAACAAGGGTTAATATGAACTCAAATTTCAGGGAAAAGAAATCCATCAGTGAAAGACATAACATTTCCATTGAGTAAGCTTATTTTGGATTACTCACATGAACTGCTGAATTCACAAACATTGTGCTCGGGATTCTGCAAATTTATACCTGAACTGCTTCAGCAAAAACAACAAGTGCACAATGTGAAGAATCCATTAGCATTTATCACAAATCAGATTAAACCCAACAGATTTTTTCCACATGTGGACTGTGGATCAAACATCCTCCCCATACACAGGATTCTACATTCTCCTTCCCTTTCCAAACATTTTCCCTTAGCTGAGTTCCTACCCAGTTTGCAATTTAAAAAACCCCAAACCCAACCATATATTTTATACCATAAAATATAATTCATCTGTCCCTTCACCACCAGAACTTGCACCAGTTCAGTTTCTTGCAAACCTGATGTAAAATCAGCATTTTTGTCAAGGAGATGATATCAAAAAGCTCCATTTGCAGCCTGTCCTACCATTGTTGTACCCTAATTACTGCATGAATGTATTTTAACACCCTGCCATGGGTTTAAGCCCAGCTGGACACCAGGACAGTACCTCTATGGATATCCTGCTTTTCTATCAATTCTGTTCCAAGGATTTGGAGAGAAAGGTGGATTGGCAAGGGATTTCAGATGCTCCCACAACATGTGAAAATAAAGTTCAAGTCACAGCATGGTGCAAAGCATTATTGGAAGAGAAAAAGAAAAAAACTCTGTCCTACAATGTGTTGAAAGCTTCCCAAATGGTGAGAGTTATTTCAGAAAGTTTATTTTAGGTAAAAGAAAGCTTTTTCAAGGAAGTGGTAACATAGGATTGCACATTACAAAAGGTTGCTTTCCAAAGCAAAGTAGAATTATTTTACTTACACTTCTCTTTTCAATACATCCTTGTTCTCTAGGACAGAGAGCAAATGTCTGGAAAAGACTAGAAAATACCACCCATATGTGTGCATGTGGGTAGATTCTATTTTTTAGCACAACTCCAAGCTAGAAACTTGTTCCTTTAAAACATAAAATTATTAAATGGAAAAACCTCTCCCACTTGTTAAGTGCTTGAGTAGAAAAATAGAAACTGGGTTTCCACACAACTATAGAGATTGCTCAGAATACTTTTTTTTTACATATTTCAAGGAGCCTTGCAAAATGAAATGTTCAAAATTCATTCTATCAATTTTACCCTAAATTAAATAGCTGCATCCTGAGGCCCAAATATCACCTGTGTTCTTGAGCTTTAACCTGACAGGATCTCAAGAGCTAAACAGTTTCTGCCCCTCCACTCCTAAATTTCTAAATGAATGACAGGGAAATGAATTTGCCTATGCTGTTGTGAAGCAAAACTTCCAAGACAAATAGAATGACTTTTTGCAGTAAAGCCTAAAAATAAAATGAAATCTAGGAATTTTTTTATTATTATAATAACTCCTACAAACCTCACAGAGACTATAAAAAACAGAGCTCTAGCTACAATTAAGAACCAAGTCCCTGGAGGGAAAAGGAGTCATTTTTTACATATTGAAGTTGTCCCTAGATTCAAGCAAAGTAAGTAAAATATTTGATTTCTTTCATGCATTTCCAGTGCAAGTGACCTCTGTATACAGCCAGGCACCTACATCAAGTGTGATGTTAGCCCAGTTAATGCAAACAAGTTCTTTATTGATCTGCTGCAGTGAAGACTTGAGCCTACACAGTAAAATAACAAGGAGAAAAAAATCCCTGTACCACTTAAAAAAAGATTTTTTTTTAAATTTGAATTAGTGGTTCTTGGAGCACACTACCATCAAAAGCTGCTTCACTAATTTTCACATAAAAGTGGGAATCTTGAACCATATTTGCATTTATGGTGATGGTCAAGTATCACAAGGCATGGAATGAAACACTGAAACAACACATAAAAAAACCAGAAGTTTTATCTTATTAAAGCTACTTAAAGAAAAGATTTTCCCTCCTGCACACAGGGGTATGAATGTGGAAAGTCTAGGCCACGTGGGCATCAATAAACCACAGCTTCTTTATGAAACAACAAGAAAAGAGGTACAAAGTTAAAGGGGTAAACTTGACAAGGAAGATCAGCAAACGCGAAATCAATTTTGCTCATTTATTCCCCTGATCTTGTCATGCTGTAATCGAGTTTCAGGCTAGATTTTCCCTGCCCCCCTCACCTGGAATTTGAGCAGGCAGCACGTTAAATCACTGCAAATGGACTCTGGCTTTGCAGACCCCGGGAGAGTGTGGCTGCTCACTGATGTACCTCTAAAAATAGCTTCATTTTGGGCCAAGCTCCTCTTTGTGTGAAATGGAGAGCAGATTTGCCGTGGCCCATCACCGTGAGATGAATTTTACTTCAAGTTGTGCCCACACTGCAATTCAGTGGGAGAAATTTAAGTTTTCTTACTTTCATTCTAAACAACGCCATTACCCCATTAACTAATTTCATTGCCTGAAGCATGAAAACCTGTGGGGTTTCACACCAGGTATTTTCTTGGTTGCTACTAAGAAGGACTGAACACTTGACAAGGCTTTTTCATAAGTCTGAAGGATGAGAAATGCTTGGAAAAGTGGTATTCTGTACTCAAAAATCACTGCTCTGGTTCCTTCTGCAAAGATTCTCCCTCACCAACCAACACTGAGCTTCAGTCACCAGCACCTGTGTGCACAGAAATAGGATTCCAACCTTGTATGGTGCTTTAGAACCTTAAAGAAAATACAAAAATAAAGTTAAAAAAAAGTAAAAACCCCATGGGTTTTTTTCCAAGACCATACAGATTAAAATTTTGTGGCTAAAGCGTACATAAAGCAGAAGTACAGTTATAAAAGAAGCCTCAAAATATATGTTACACAAATATTAAAGTTAGGCAACCCAAACTCCTGGAAGTCCACTGTAATTGCTTCTTTTATATCTGGCGTTGCACTGCTGAATTCCTTGGCTTCCAAGAGCAGACTCAGGGAGATGCTGCACTATTTGATTTGGCACAAATTCACAAGGTGATCAAAAATAGGGGGCACAGAAGAGCAGGAAAAGCCTCAAGAAACTGTCTGAGGTTGTTACTGCCTCCATAGGCAGAAAAGTTGTAAGCACAGAGCAACTGTATGATTCACTCTTGTTTAATTTTAGACTGCTTTTTTACCTATCTTGACAAAATGAACATCAGTGTTTCTTCAACAGATATTGATTCATATCCAGGTTAACTCTCTTCACTTGCCAACAGGTAGAAATTTTATTTTTTCCCTCTATGCAGTGTTTTGGAATATATGAGTCATGTTGTACATTAACTGAAAGCAAAACTGTTACAAAAAGCAGCAAGAATAAACAGGACAACTTAAAATGTACTTTTAAAAAAATTCCCAGACTAAATCATGATTTAAACGGGAAGATTTAAAACATTCTCTGCGTAAATACTCAAGGGACCTAAAACTGATTTTTGCAACTTCAAGAGGACCCAGTAATGAGCTGGGGAGTCCTGAAAAGCTGCCAAGAAAATTGTGCTCATGTGGAATACCAGGGGGAGAGAGGGGGGAGGATATCCCAGACACCCAGAGGCTGCAGGAGAAGGCTGTGCTGGGATGCTTAGACATGAAACTCACAGGCAAACCTTCCATGGGAATCCCCAAATATCAGCACAGTCACACCAAGGAATCCCCAAATATCAGCACACTCACAAAATAAGCTTTACTCAGCAAGTCCTCATTGGATCAGGCTGTGTGCAGTGACAGGGACCTAAGAGCTGCTCCTCCCTGTCCCCATCTGCTACCACCACCAATTTTTTTTTTTTTTTAGGGAGGGACAAAACCCTGCCTGGGCAGAGGACACTGCAGCCCTGTGAGCAGGGAGGGCAAGGGCAGGCTGATGGCTGCGAGGGGAATTAATGCTCCCAGCAGTTCAACTCCTATTCAGATTTTGGCTTGGAGAGCTGCCAGGTTTCCAGGGAAGCAAGTCATCCACAGCAGCTGCTGCCCAGTTATGATCTTCTCTCCCCCCAGACTTCCTCCATAAACACAGAGCAGATCCTTGTGGGCAAGCTGGGGCTTTTTAGGGCCCCCACAGGCAAGAGAGGGGCTGCAGCTTTGTGTTCCACCTCCTTATGCCAAGATTTTTCAAGCTTCCATCACCTTATTCCAAGATTTTGGTTTTTTTGCCAACTCTGCTCAGATTTGCCGCGTTACAAAAAGTGAAGCAAAGCTCCTCAAAGTCAGATGTTTTGTCCTGTTTGAAAGAGAGCCTGAAGGCTCTGCTGCTGAACATGCTGCTGGCATATGTACCTGTACAAGTGCATTAAACTGAAGGTTTCTGTGTCTAAGTTAAATGTTCAAGTGCTTCACTGTACTCCTTTGACAGGGATTCTTGTGACAGGTGAAAGCCAGAAGCATTCCCTACAGACAAATATTTTTTTACTGATTTCATTCAAACTTCTTGCAGAGTGCACTGTCTGATGGCTGGGCTGCTGTTCCAAAGTGAGCAGCATCCAGAAGTGATGCACGTCTGTGCAGTTGTATTAGACAAAAAAAATTCATCCAGTGGCCAAATTCCAGTTGCAGTTATGGTCCCTTAATGAAATTACATCTTAATGGAAGTGACCTAGTTATAGATGAAGACTACTGTACCTAAAATATTACATAGATGGAAACATATTCTTTGCCATTTAAGCTGCAATTTGCAATATTGATTTTAACCCCAGATGAGACCTTGATCTAACTAAGTGCACTATGAATCCAAAAATCCTGGCCTCCAGACCAAACATTTGCTCTTTATTATAAGTGCAAGCAGACTGCCTCACGTTTGGGTGATGGATGTGACCCAAATCTCTCAGTTAACACTCTGGTTCAAAGAGCAATCCTGCTGCTTGCAGCTTTTTTTGGGATGAGAGCTGCACCAGAATGCTCACCCACACCAAGTAATGACTCCAAGTTCTCAGCCACACCAAGAACCACCAGGGTGTTTTTGTGCAGAACAGGGAAAAAAGCAAACCCAAAAGTTTAGAGTTCTAGTCTGCAAACAGAAAAAGTCAACTTTGATTCCTCCTTTATACCAGAGAAAACCAAGGGAAAAGGAGTGATTTCAACTTCTCTTAGAGACAGAACTGTTCAACCTCCCATCACAAGACCCTCCTGCTCTGATGGAGCCATTCTTTAAAGATTTTTTTCATTGGAACCAGAAGCAGAGTAAAGCTCCAGAGATTTACAGTCCCTGTGTGCTGTCTGTCCCTATACTGAGTGACACCTGGACCTTCCACAGGGATTTAGGTGCTCATTTGCCACTGGTTTGACTGGACACCTAAAAATGCCTTTACACCTATTTCTGCCTTACACCCCCAGTACCTGAAGGCAATACTATTTCCCTGCTTCAAAGATAGTTAATAAAAATGAACTTCTAACATCACTGAGTCACTTCAAATTAAATATGGCCACCTAAACAATTTTGAGGACTTAGGACTCAGTCTCAAATCACAGAGCAGCCCCAAACAGTGGTGCAGGCTGACTACCTGCAGTGAATGAGATGTCAAAAAGTAATTTAATCACAAGAACAGGATTTGGGAATTAAAAAAAAAAAAAAAAAAGAAAAGAAATTGTGATTCTAAGAAGTAGAGGAGACAGGCTCTCTAATTCTGTTCTGTGCCTTTCAAAGAATCTCTTTAAGGAATTATTAAACTTCATATGACTGAACCACAGCCTCTTTACAAAGTTGACTGCACATCTAAACCACAGAACAAATCAAATGTAGTGGACCCTTTTAATCCAGGAGAGCCTCCCTACGTGACCAGCAAGACAGACTCTCTTTAAACTGATCTATTTAGTGGGATGGGCAGTTGTAAATGTTCATCTCTCTTCCCTTCTGGCAGACAAGGAAGCAGCACTGTCTCAGGACATCACTTCCCATTAAATCATTAGGAGCTAACAGCACACAGGAAGAGCAACAGGAAGCAGAGGTTGCTATTCTGCATACTGTAGTTACTATAAAATTCAGCTTTAAATAAGGAAATCCATAGAAAAAATTCAACCCAAACAATCCAAAATACAGTCAAGTTCCCATTTACCAGAGTTTCAGCTGATTTACTTGAATGGAACCTGCGTGGAAGATTAAGTGGGATTAAGACTAGAGTTGCTCACTTGCCAATACATCAGATTTGTAAATGAAAATAAAAAATATCCCAACTGCAGACAACTTAAGAGCATTATCCAAGTTGTTAACAACTGTAGAGGAGGTGAAATTAATTCATTCAATGTCCCCAGACTTTACTGAACAGCAGCAAATTTAACATGAATTTCCAAAATGTCCAACATGAAGGACCACAGCCATGTCTGATTTAGCATGTGACCTTTGATCAGTCATTTTCCTCTTGCCCCATCATTTCTGGGTTGTGTTCACTTACACATTACAGTGTGTATGGAATTAATATTGGTTAAATGAGTTCAGTGCTGCAAGGAACTCAACACTTAACTGTGGTTTTGAGTCTGATCTCAGGAGATGGGGCTAGAAGAGAAAACTTTATCTTCGCCACTGTGATTTCAAAATGCTCAAGACAAAGAATACTACTAAAGAAAAGAGGCTGAGAAAAATCACTTTCTAATAGGAAAAAGAAGTGTGCTCTTCCCACAGTAGTTCTCCCTAACTCTGTGACAGTTTATTTTACATCTACATAATTGTTTTGGTTTTGAACAGGATAACATGGAAGTTCTTGGGAAGGTGCTGCTTCATGACCATGATAAAAATATTTCAATGGTGCAGGTAAGATCAGAGAATTCTGAGTTTTGCTAAGAGAAAATTTTCTGCCAAGATAGCAACCAAGAAGCTTTGACAAGATCTAAAACTTCATCCACTATATGAGCATTCACAAACAACTCAAACACTTTTCCCAGAACTCTGTGAGAGAAAAGAGAAAAAAAAAAGTTCACCACAGTTGCAGAAGCACATATTACATTTGCCCTTCAGATCAGCACTGTGCAAGTCAGGAATGATGCACTGGAGTCCTCCCTTCCCTCAAAACTTCTGTATGGAAGGAAAAAGTTGAGGATGCAGCAAAGTGGAAGTATGTGTAGCTTGATGTCATCTCATATTCCAAGCAAGGATTGTCTTAAATCATTTTACAAACATAACAGATTATTTCTTATTACATCTGGTTTTCCACCCTCAGGCTGAGGGTCCTGCAAGGCACTTACAGGACCTTTGGGAAATCACCCAGCTGTCCCCCTCAAAACTGGGATGTTTACTTAGCGGGAATTAATTCAATTACAGTGAAGTACAGCAAATAACTGAGGTGTTGTGCTCTGATCTCACAGCGATGAGCCGCAGTGAAACTCTGAAATAAACGACAACGCCAAAGGAAAAATCCCTCACTGTTGTCAAGTGTTCAGAAAGTGTTAACATGGTTCATTCATTTTCAGCTGCAATACCATGTTGAAAACATACTTTTGCTGCTCTGCAGCTGATTGATGTCCATTACTCATATCAGGCTAATGGCACTTTATTTTCCAACAGTAGCAAGTAATGAGTGACCTTGAGTGCATATTGTTTTGCTGAGAGGTTTTGTTGCTCCGTGTTCTGCCTCTGCACCCCCAAGGAAATGAGGGCCCTGTACTGGTGTTTTTCAGCAAACCTCATTTCTTTCATGGCTTTCTGTAAAAGAATTTGATACAGGGATAGAAGCTAACCTAAGTGAGTAAATGAAATATTGATCCACACTACTCTGGCCTTGCCTTCACCTTGTCCCAGGGCTGTGAGTTACTGACTTTTCCGTTTTGGCTGTAATAGGAATTATTACAACAGGCCTGTGCAAGTAATTACTTGGCATGGCAAAAAGGAGGGTCCATCATATATTTCTGTAGAGACGTTAGTTTCCATCAGGCCAGCAGTCTGCTTTTTTGGCCCTGTCTTTCCTACTCTTGATTCAATTCCTTTAACCGTCATTAATCAAGTTCCTTGTCAGTAGAAGTTTATCAAAAGTATTAAGTGCGCAAGGTTGCATGGCCTCCTTTAAAAAAAAAAAAAAAAGTCAAGAAAAAGAAGCACCAATGCAGGGCAGTAAATTTCAAAATATGGGACGCTGGTTCCATGATATATATGAGTGTCTCTCCAGCTGGAATGAGCAGTTTGTTTTAATGATAGATATTGTGGTTTGAGCCGTGATAGAATCCTTCTCAAGTTTATATGCCACGGACTATCATTTATGAGAGACCATGTGTTTCTAAATGGTGAAGGTCATGGCTGATGGCAAAAGTAAAAGCAGCGGTGATTCATTAAAAATAGTTAATAGGGCCTGCTGTTGACAGGGATAAATAGCAGCACCCTGCATTTGCAACCCACAAGCAGCCAGTTTAGGCAATGCTTCTCCTGTGTTTTCACCACCCCTGGCTGCCAGACAGCTGGGAACAAACTCAGAGACAGCAGCAAGATTGCCCCACCCTGCTGATCACAGATGCAAAATGGGTTTCCAGTGGGAACCACTCCTCTGGATTCAGGCTTTCCAACCAGCAAACATCCAGCTCACAGTGATTTGTTGGCTAATAATCAGGTTTATGCTGTACACTGAATTCCTAGGGACCAAAGAGGTTTGGTAAGGACCCTGCTGGGATCCCACCCTTCAGTCTCAACACCAGGTGATGTCCAGGTGAGCCCACCTGAGGGGACAGCAGTGGAAGCTTTGCTGCATCAAGGACACTGAAACAGGACCTCACAGCCTTGGAATGACTAAAATACTCATGATTTTCATTGTATTCTCAATCAGAAAAATGCAATTTCCTTCAGGTATTTCTGTGCTATTCAAAAAATGAACTCTCAAAATTCAGTTAGAAAGAAACTATTGTAACAGGTTGTTGTGATGCTGTCCCTATTTTGTTTTGACCCTGTTTTAAAATGCAAACACACAACAACAGTCATTAAAACCAATGTACTCCTCTTAGTAAAGTTGACAAATACAGTCTGCCAAACAGATTTGGGGCTGCACTTTAAAACCAGAATTTGGTGAATGTTCTCTCACGGGCACAACTCTACAGTTCCTACCAAAGATAGCCTGTGGATTGCCTGTGGTTTTGTCTGGCTGGTTGGTAAATACAGAGGGAAACTATTAATCTATAGTCACTGATTTGCAGAACAACTAATTTATAGTCATTATCTCCAGACTAAAATACTGGTTCACATTTCATTTCTGATCCTCCCTTGCCAACCTGTTCTGCCCCTCCTGGGACATTTCCCTACCTAACACATTAAAACACATTAAAGTGAGCTATTATCATTTGTTTTAGGAGAAAATTTTGTTGCTCATTCAACTCAAGTCGTTTCCTCCTCAAGTGAGCACTGTCTCAACTATTTAGAGTTCCATTTCTCAGCTGATCTTGAGGCACCATCAAAATGAAGACAAGTAATGACTTCCCTAGGAGCTGATCCTGTGCTGCTTGAGTAGACACTGGAACGGTGCAAATAACAGCAGCAAAGGAAAAAATAAAAAAGGCAAAAGGAAGGAAAAAAATTAAATCTTCTGGTTAATTAAAAATAGTAACAAAGAGGGGGAAATGAAAGTGAATCCATTAAGGCTTGGTTAATTCTGCCATCTCCATCCTTTCTTCTTCATGTGATAGATATGCTTTGCAGCTGCCTAGATCAGAGCTGAAATCCTGTAATTACAGAAGCTCCCTGACTTTCTTCCCTCCTCCTTTACTGTGGAAAAAGAAGGTTAATTTTTCCTTACTTGATTGCTGAATGCAAATGCTTTTTTAAGCAAGCTATGAGGAAGGTGCATGTTGTCTGGCTGATAACCCTTCTTAAAATGCAGTTTTGTCTCATGGTTTTTACCTTTTTTAGGCACTGATTAAATGCTACTCCCCCTGGCCAATCATCTGCAGAAACAACACCAACCTCCAAATTAGAGAGGCAGACTGAAAAATATTTGATGACTAAGTAGAAAGGTAAATGAGATATCTGTTGTGATTATTTTAATGCTTATCTTTCAATACCCCTATAAAAGGATCAGTTACCCTAATACAGTCATCTTGAGAAAGACAGTCTGCAGTGGTTACAAATTGACTTTTTATGGAGAAAATAAGACTGTTCCTAACCTATTGCACTGATATTATATTTTGTTAATATTTTATGAAATAAAAGTCCTCCCATTAAGGGTGGCAAATTGCTTTATAATTATAGCACTTCGCACACGAGAATGACTACTTCATTTTCTGGAAAAAAGCTCCAAATACAATTTCATTATCATCCAGTGCCTTTTCAGTCTTCTAAGGGTTTCAGCAGAGAGCACTGTCAAATGCATCTCCAGTATCTCCTTTTTCAAATATTAGCTCAATTTAAAGAAAAATATGGCTCCTGTTCCATTCTGCTCGCTGTTAATGAAATATTTGTGTACAGTGAGCATTTGTACCTCCATCTAGAGGAGTCAAATGCACAAAGTGAACAACTATAAAATATGGACCTTTTAACTCCTGCATTCAAAGGTTGATTTATATCAGCCTGAGCACTGAGTTAACTCAAGTGGTTTAGAAACAGATTTAGTTAAATCTGTGCCAGTCCCTGGTGCAGTCTATCTCAAATCAGTTTAAGAGAAACTTAAATCAATTTAGCCTGATGTGGTTTATAGATCTGAATTGGTTTCTAGGCCAATTTAGTTCAAACAGGTATCCAAGCTGTAATCCCACAGCCTCCCAGTCCATCTCTGATCTCAATCTGAAGCAGCACACTTCTGCAGTTTTCACACAAGAGCAAAGTTGCAGCACCAAATTAATTGTTTTTCATCTCACCTTTTCATTTTTTTTCCATCTTTCCTCTTAGAAGCTTTTGATAGAGCCATTCTGCTGGCAAGCATCAGCAGTCTGGCACAGCTACAGCCTCGTGTCCTGCCTGAACAGCCCAGTGACACTTTTGGTGCCCAGGCTTGCACCACAAATAACACAAATAAAGGTTATTTGATTTCCACTGGAGTGATTTGCTTGTCTGCTGGAAGATCATCACTGCAGCACTACCAATACTGCAACAGCAGATCTATATTGCAAATGAAAACTCAGCTGGGATGTGTGACTGGGAAATGCTGTCAGTAAAATACTCTGAGATTCTAGTTCTAAAATACCTCAATTTAATCAGCCATGATGCAGAAACAGCTACCAATCATGGCAAACAGAGCTCCTCTCTCTCTACTGTAAGAACTTTTTGGAATGATCTATAGAGAAAATATCGACTCTGTACAGACAAAGCAACAGTAAAGCAGAAAATCACCCCAAACAGAAATGCTTTAAACATCAATAAATCTGAAGTTTAGCCTTTGGATACTGAAGATTTCAGCCAACCTAAATACCAAAGTGGGAACAAAGGGATTGTCCTCATATAAGCCAAGACTATCCTGACATGTCCAAGACTTAAGGATCAAGAAACTCCAATTCTTTAGTACTGTGAACCTTTCCCTAATATATATAACAACACATTATCTATTAATATTATACATCATTATATTATATATATTAATATATAATACCACATAACACAAACTCCTATATAGTAGGTTTGGTTTGCTTATGGTTTGTTGGGGTTTTTTTACCCTCTACACACAGAGTAAATCTTCTGTTTTCACTCTTTTTTTTGTCTTTTCCCCCCTTCTTTTGATTAGTGCCACGACATGTTATCCTACAGTTTTTGGTTTTACATTTTGAATTGCTAACCAGTGAACTCCAGTGCTTGAGGAAGGTGCAGGATGCATCTTCTGCATCTGCAGGATAAATGTCATTTCCTCCATATGTGGAGCATTGTCCCTGCACCATGTGTGTTTAATGAAGTCTGGTATTTACTTGCCAAGAAGATACAAAAATAAGTTGCCTTTAGCTCTCCCACTACAGTTATGTTTTAGGGATTTCAAACCTCCTCAGCTAGTTCACTGCACAGAAATACTCTGCTAATTTAAAGAGGTAAATTCTCCCCGTGGCACAACCTGTACGGTCAGACAGAAGAAAACATGTCATTATTTCTGTTAGGAAAATTGGTCTAGCTAATGGATTTTCATTTATATACTTCCTAGTTTAAAAAGTATTAAAACCAACAGGACTCTAAACTCTGTATTAAGGATGCTAAAACCCAGGTACAACTTTGGTGGTGCATTCAGTGTTGGGCACTCACCAACGCACTCACTTTTTGTTGTGATATAGGATTAGGAGAAAGGTCAAGTAGGTTTACAACTTTAAAAGGGTATTAAAAAAAATTATTAACAGTAACTAAAAGAAAGAGTAATAAGATTTAGAATAAAACTTTCAGGACATTTCTCTCTTATAACCTTTTCTTTCTCATTGACAACATAAAGGAACAGAACCTAAGATTTTTAGTTAGTTTACTACCTTTAAAACAGTTTTTGTTTAGTTTACTTAGGGAGAGAAGTCTTTTTTTTAATGTTATAGAGACTTCTCCATAAGAAAAATATGCAAAACTATGACACCTTTCACACTTTGTGCACATCCATGCAAAACTAGGACACCTCTCTATTCCCTTCTGTCTCTTTCTGTAGATAAAATGTGATTTGAGCTTTCTTTCCAAATAAGCAAGCAACACATCACTTAGTCAGCACTTTATGAGGTTACTCTTCTGTGATAATAATTTGATTATTATATAGTCACCCGAAGCCAGAAATAAAAAATATTCTGGGCTGAAATTCTTCATGTCCTTTTTTTTTTTTTTTTTTTTTTTTTTTTTTTTTTTTTTTTTTTTTTTTTTCACAGCTCACAGAGGGGTGTGAACCTCACCTTTGTGAGTGTTTCAAGTGAGTTATGAAGGTCTTGCTTATTTTAAATTGTTTGTTCCTGTCAGGGACAGGTTCCAGAGGGTTTTTTTGTATTTGCTAGAACCTCAGGATCCCTGTGCTCTGAGTGGAAAGGGTGTCAGTGCAGGAAGGTGTCCTTACCCACCTAGACTATCAGAATTCAAGCCAAAGAGCAAGCACTGGTTTGGATTAAATACACCCCCACACAGGACACTTCCACATCTCATTCTTTGTTGCATTTTTTACAGACTGGAACATGAAAGGCTTCAAATTTCAGTTACAGTGTGAAGGAAGAGAAGGGTCTGAGCCATCATGATGAGAGCTAAAAAGAAAGAGGGAAGAGAGATTTGATTTTTCCCCAGTCTTGCTGCAGCCTGCAGGGCCCCTTCCATGGCATCTGGCTCTGGGATGGCATCACTTGAATGTAAACCCAGACCTCTCCCTGATTCCCAAATTCCATTTCACACTATTACCAAATTACACACAATTTTTACACATCAAGACCCTTTGCTTATGTTGGTACAGAGCCAGTGCAGAAATAATCTCTGGCAAAAACTCAGAACATTTCTCAGGGAATGATTAATTACATAAGTGTTCTGAGATGTACAACAAATATTCACTGCTTTGAATGACCCTCACAGGCTCTTGCTAGCCAAGATGACTTTGCAAAAACTTATAGAAGGTTTTGACTGATCTCAAACAAATCTGGAGTGCATTCACTCCAGCCAACAATCCCCCCAGCAGAGATCAGCTGATGCCTGTTCCTTGTTTTTTTCTCTTTTTATTTTCATTATAATGACATAGCTTTTGCTGCTATAAACAAAGAGGGGATGCAAATGCATATTGAAATGCAGCACATTGAATTTCCAGTGCCTTTCAATTCTATGACACTATTTCAATAAAGTGTCAGAATGGCTAAAAACTGCTACTATTGAGAGCCTCCTGCTCCCAGCAGAACAAAGAACAGGAGCAGCTCATCCCACTGAGTCAAAGGCTTACTTCACCTTTATGTTCTGTGCTGCTCATATCCCCTTACAAAACATGTATGCACCTCTCTAAAGATTGTTTTGGGAAAACAGAGAGATAGATTAGATAGATAGAGCCACAACCCAAAGTAAATATTTGTACTTTCTGGTAACGAACAATGCATCAGAGCCTACAGGCTTTTCCTCCCTCTTTTGTTTCCTGTTCTCATTAAAATATTTTAAAATGAAAATGTCATTGCTATGTCACATTATTTCACCCACATTCAACTCTAAGATGCTCATTACTCTTATTCTTCAGACAAATGTTGGTCTAAGACCAAAAAGCCTTTTTCCCCTTAGGAGAAGGAGGACATAAAAAAAAATAAACTAACCCATAAGCAAACCCCATTCAATTCAGAATATCCTTTCAAGTGTTCTAGTATTAATTTAATACCCTAAAATTACAACATCCACTTAATTCTAAGCATTATATCTTAAATTTTCTTCAGTATTCATATATGGAAAGCAACCTTTATTTAATACACTGAACAAGACCATGGAGTTCTAAACCCAAAGGGTTAGAAATTAAAGAAAATCTGATTAAAGACAGATGCAGAAAAACAGACCAATAGAACTGAAGTACATGAAATCAAAGGCCTGGAAATCTAACGCTGCTAGCCAGTGCTCTCAACCTCACTTTAATTAGCGTTTTTCCAATCATCATTATTCCTAGATGAATCTCCCTAGCAATTATTAATCCCTAATAATAAATTATTAGCACACACACACTTATGCATTCACTCTAATCGAGAGAGCCATGCAATTGAGAATTGAAAGCACAAAAGGACAAATACCAGAAGCATTTTTCTGAATTTTTGCAACTCTAACGTTTTGTATCCAAACTTCACCAGGCAGAGAAAACCCAACTAAGCCTTGAAATATGTGTGAAACTTGCCCCTGCCACCTGCAAGTAAGGATGCCTAGCTGTAAAATTGAAATGCAAATGGTTTGAGGTGTTTTAGGGTGGCCCACTCTGTAAGAAGATGTCATCACAGCAATGGCTTGCAGGCTTTTTTTGTCATTTTTCAGACACTGAAAAGACTGCTGGTACCATCAGCAGTATTTAAATTTATTAAATGTATAAAGTAGATTAAATTTATAATTTAGTATAATTTAAATTTTTACATAAAGTACATGAAATTTATAAAGTATAAGTTTATTAGAGACAAAAACTTCCACAATCAGAGACTTCAGTTGTATCACCTTAGTTCTGAATTACCCAGATTGATAAAGGCTCCTGACATGAAAAAGCACAATAAATGCAGCTGAATCTTTGAGTGCACCCATGATGACAACTAACTGGGCCCTGTGCTAACATGAGCACTTTTGGGGTTGGGGAGACTCTTTTATTTTGGTCAGGAGCTCATTTCTGACACGTGCCTGTTGGCAAAGAAGGGGAGAGAAAATAAACTCCTTTCTGACAGTAATATTCACAGTGAGAAAAACATTCAAATGCTGCCTTAAAATTGGCAGGTTATTTAAATTATTAAGTTAAGATAAAGTCAGATACAGCTTTTGAAGTCTGTAAATTGAACCCTTTATTTTTAGGGGCTTTTGGGTCATGGCATGACCCAAACCAAAATAAAGGTGCAGGTAATTATGAAACAAAACCTTCCAATCAGATTCCATCTTTCTGATCCACAAAGCCCATTTTTTTCCCCTAGTGCTTTCCTTTAAGCCAAGTAATTAGTGCTTTATGAGAGATCCTAATAGTAAAACTGAAGCTCCATCTGTGACTGTTTATCCAAACTGCATTCCTCACCATGTATTAGGAGTGGTGCAAAAGACAAAGATGTTTATTGCATATTCCTATATTTTCTTGGGGTCGTGCTTTTTTTGTATTTTTTTTTTGTTTACAGAAGAAAGAAGTGTTGCCAAAACAGTGATTTCAGAAATAGCTGTAGGTTGCCAATAAAACTAAAGTTAAAGAAGCATTTTTTCCCAATATATATTTAAATACTAATTTGCCAGGCTCTCCCTTAAAATCTCCTTAAGACAGGTAAATAATGCTTCTGTTATAAAGAAGGTAGAATGCCTACAAAGACAAATATACAGAGAAATACATCTATATATAGATATATTATATACAATATATATTATATAGATATAGGAGGCAGAGTACCTATAAAGAAAGGTACAGAGAAATACATCTATATATAGATACATGATCTATATAATATATACTATCTAGATATAGGAGACATATAGGAGGTACAGTGCCTACAAAGACAAAC
>VWZP01004286.1:362493-405049 GCA_013396995.1 Dicaeum eximium
TTTATATAAAATACTATATAATATATATTCTATATAAGATATTAAAATATATTTTATATCTGTTATATAAAATATATACATAATACATTATTATGTATTATATGAAATATATAAATAATTATTCTTTATATATTACATAAAATACATAAATAATGCATTTATATCTATATATATATAGGTATAAAGGTGTATAGGTATATAAAGGTATATATATACACCTTTATATCATATATATATACCTATATATATATACCTATATATGATAGGTTGGGCAAAGCAAACCACATCTCCCATATCAGGAGACAGAGCAAAGGAATGCATTTTGTCCTTGAAACACACACACAGGGATTTGAAATCTGCAGAGAAAAAAGAGCTTTCCATGGAAGAATAAACTCAGCAAGTTTGCATCCAAGAAACTGATAAAATGTCCTGTGACAGACAAGTTTGGAACGCCTTGATGTTAACACAGAAACACACTTAAGCTCCTTACAACAGCTGAGCTGATCATTTGCAGCTGGGATGCAAAACCAAAGTGCTGTTAATCCACACTGCCCTGCCCACGGCTATAATTATAATTATAATTACATAATTAATGCCAGTGTGGCAGGTATCTCCGTACCCCAAGAACTTGGTCATTATCCACATGAGAATGTCCACAAACATCTCACAGCTCCAGAAGCAAACCAGTCACCTTCCCACAGCCACACTAACACCAATAAAGCTTTCATTAGCTGCACTTCCTCCTACACAGGGGGGGTATTTTTACTTGGAGCCAGCTTTTTTAGGCACCAAGTAAAAATACCCCTCTATGTAGGAGGAAGTGCAGTTTGGTTTGAATTCAGAGCGTGTTTGTCACAGCTAGATAAACATGTAGTTTCAAAATAATACCCACCTAGCCATATTCTCTACAGGACTTTAAATGAGTAAACAGAAATTAGGTTTTAGTATGTAAAGGGCTGCTCTGAGTACTTCGCCATGGCTCCATCTCCACCTTGGCTCCCACAGGGCCTTTGCCTTTCCCAGAACATTCCCTGTCCAGAAAAAAGCTCCCACAGGGCCTTTGCCCTTCCCAAAACATTCCCCATCCCTTAGAAGAAAGCTAAGACTTTAACACGCCACCACAGAGAAATTCCAGTACTTTTGACTGAAATCAGACTTGAAAATCAAGGTTTGCTGTCCTGTAAAAATTTCAAAGTCTAACAAAGGACAACAGGAGACAGACAATAAAGCAGAGATTTACAGCCAGGTGCTTCTTGGCATCCCACCAAGAGCACGCCTGCTATTTTGGAAACACCCTTTAAACACCACTTCTATTGCATCAGCATATTCCTAAGCAATTATACATATTTAAATTTTCCCCCAAAGCAGTTTACATGTTCCAAGAGCTGTTCAGCACGGCTCCTCCTCAGTTCTGCCTTTCTAGAGCATGGGCATTCCTTGGCTGTGGTTTTAGTCCATTGCTCTCAGCACCTCCAGTTTTGGGCTTTGGTCCACGCTTCCTACTGATGGTGAGTGCTGATAACTGGCACATCAATATCAGGAGTCTCCATCCTGTGTTCATTGAGTGCCATCCCAACCAAGCAGGCAGTTAAACACAAGCACAACTCCATCAGCTACTTCACCACCGTGTCCAAGTTCAGTTAACAACAGAAATAAAAATGCTGTTGTCAGGTTTTCTGGTCCCAACAAGGATGGGAGACCAACCCCCTGGACCCTTTGGAGGGGGTTCCCCTGCTGAGTTCTTTTCCAAGGATGAAGAAAGAAACGTGTTCTGCACTTTCTCTTGGTTTTCAGGGTTTTGTTTATTCTTATCTTAAGTTCAGCCCCGTCTGCACACCAGACTCAGCGTGTGAGAAGCGAGGCACAAAATGGGCCCCAAACACCCAAACCAAGGCACAAAATGGACCCCAAACACCCAAACCAAGGCACAAAATGGGCCCCAAACACCCAAACCAAGGCACAAAATGGACCCCAAACACCCAAACCAAGGCACAAAATGGACCCCAAACACCCAAACCAAGGCACAAAATGGACCCCAAACACCCAAACCAAGGCACAAAATGGACCCCAAACACCCAAACCAAGGCACAAAATGGACCCCAAACACCCAAACCAAGGCACAAAATGGACCCTGAACATCCAAAATCAAGGTCTTTTAAAGATAGTTTACCCAATTACTTTCTAATGCATACTTTGTTTCTACTTTTCTACCAGTAACTCCTACTAACCTATTCATGTAACTTCCACATTACTACTCACACTAACCAATAATTTTCTACCACCAGTGCTACAGAAAATGGAGCTGAAAAGGGACAAGAAGGAAGAAGGGGCAACATCCAAACTCCTCCATCTTGTGTCCTATTCACTCTCATATTAAAATCCTAAAACCCTAATTTCTACACTCTGTGATACACTCTGTGAAAAACTACTACTGCTACATATTAAAATCCTGTGTGCTCTAACTCATCCCACAGCCTTGGCAATTTTTCCCAGGGATGAAGGTTCAAAGCAGAGTTCTGCTGATGGTCAGAATTTCTTAAAAAAAGCAGAGAGACATTCTCTGTGCCCTGGATCCCAACAGCTGTCTTTGTAGCAAAGTTACTTCAGCACTACACACACAGCACCCATTTGAACATTTGTGAAAAGCCAAAATTCTCTCTCATGTGTACCTGGAGCAGCACCTCCAAGGCACTGCTGTGCAGGAGCTCCCCTGGACCCAGAGAAGCTCCCCAGGTGGAGCCTGCAGCTGTTCCAGATGTTGCAGAACCCTCCAGCACTGCCACCTTTGCCCAAGCTCAATATTTTTCAGCATGGTGCACTCCAGACTCCTCAGAAGGCTGCTCATACATCACGCAGCAGAAAAATTAATCCAATTCCAGGAGCTGCGTACATGGCCAAGGTCAGGGACGTTCTCTCTGCACTTGCTGAACACTTGACAAAAGCTTGCCTTAAACAATGGGTTTGTTATGATAAAGACAGCCCCCAGTCCTGAGGGATGCGCTTATTGTTTTAACCTTTGCGGGAGTAAAGAATGAAGAAATCCAAGGTAATGCACAATTAAGGGGCTCATTTGCATGATTATTTATCACTATTTCTCACACACATCAAGTGCTACTTCCAAACGGGCTGCTAAATGCCTCTTTGCAAACACAAATACAGGATTTGTGCAGGCAGATACCCTGCCCAGTTTGGCCACCCAGCTACAATCCCAAAGCACTAGGAAATAATCCATGTGTGGCAACCAGAATGCAAGTGTGTAAATAATTCAGAACTACAGTATTCAAACCCCCCAAAATCGCTTTATATATTCTGAAAAAGTACACCCAATTCAAACATCTTAAAGTAAAATTCTAAGAAAGAAAACCTTGTCATTACAAGTCTCCTATTCCCAAATGACACTATTTTTAAGTAAATACCCCCAAATGTATTACTTGTATATTGATCATGACTATTAGCAACACATTTAGAAATGCTACTTGAGAAAAAGTGGAACACAATTAAATGCAGTATTAACAAATAAAACAAGAATGTGTTTGGGGCATCTCAATGTTAGTCCTCCCCATGAAATAAATTTTAAGAAAATAAATAATACATACAGTACTTTGCCCACACTGTAATTTGTCAACTGTTGAGGCAATTGGCATGTCTTTTCTGCTGATTTATTGGTTAATCCCAACAATTCACTGCAGAAAAGGCCAACAATGAATTACAATGCGAGGAAAAATTAAGCAGCACATTTTAAAAAGTGTTTAACAACACAGCCCTTAAAGCAAATTTCAAAGTTTTCATATACCCAGCTGACATATTTTGGATGCTACAGTAGACAATATTTCCTTTCTCTTTTAGTAGCTTTGTTACTATTGATTTCAAATAAGTTTGAAAAATATACAACCCTTGGGTTCCCAAAATACAAAACATGAAGGTGTTCTGGATCTATCATGTTGATTTTCTAGGTACTGGGACTCTGGGTATTTCTATGCACCAACTAAACAAATTATTTCATTTACACCAATGATTCTTCCTGCTTATTCCAATGGGTTGGTTTTTTTTTTTTTTTTTTTTTAAGCATGAAGCAGGTTTTAAAATAAAAATACCCCAATGCAGGACTATGGAGTTCTAGACTTGCCATGCAAATGAAACCTCACTTGCTGCTTTGGGCTTGAAAAAAGTACAGCAGATTTGGAGCAAACACTTCTTGAGGGCACACCTACCCTGCATGATACAGAACTGCGCAGGAAAATACCAGAGGCAGCTCCCAGTTCATACCTGGTTTATCCCCTCAGCTGCCACCCTCTGTGTAGGTAAGACTTTTGCAGAGAACACTGGGCTCCACTCAAGATTTCTGTCTCCTGGTGCTTCTTTCTGAGAGCTGTGCCAGATTCCCAATAACTAGTTTTCAACCTGAATTTATTCAATGCAGAATTATGCCTGTTTGTTCTCCCACCAGATCTGCATTAGCTTAATTACTGTTTTGGGGTACACAGTGAATATGATTGTTTATGGGTTGCATCCCTTAATTTTGGCCCTAAATCATCTCTGTTGTAGCTCTGTAATTAAGTACTTGATTGCACGTTTCATTGGAATTTCTTTAAACTGAAATTCCAGAGCTCTTTTCAATTCCATGAACTCAATTCCCTAAACTCTTCAGAGCACTTCATTTCATTGATCCATCCTTAACTGATACACTTATAAATTCTTCCCTTCTGACATGACTTTGATGTTCTCCTATGTAATTTAAACTGAACCACTCGTGATCACTTCTTTCCCAGTTATCACCTCCACATTCCCCCTAAGTCACTAAATTTATATTTAAAGTATCATCATGTGGTTGGCTCTGCACAGCACATGCAAAAACAGATTTTGCCACCTTGAGAACAAGAATAAAATGCTTCCCAAGACAGCATCCACTGCTCCTGTGTATTTTCAGGCACAAAACACCACCTCTACTCTCCTACCAAAAGTGAGCCAGCCAATCTTGTCCTTGCCATGGCCACCACCCACTCTTGGAGGAGGGAATTTATCAGACTTTAGTGAAGAGCAGCACCTGCTCAGCAGGGCAAGGTGAGCTCCAGGTGACCTTGCCTGGTGTCACTGTCCTGTCACCATGGTTTGTTCAGCAGTGGGAAAGAAGAACAAAGAGCAGTGAGGTTGGATCCTGAGTGGATCTGTAATCCTGGATTACAGAGTGCTGTCCTGCAGCCTGGACAAAAACCATCCCCAAATCTGGTCTGAGCACAGAGAGCAAAGTGACCAATGTGGCAGAGAGCAGTGCCACGTGGAACATGCTGGGGCCTTCAGGACAACACCAGCTCCACTGGTGTTAACCAGATTAACCAGAACTCTATCAGTATTTAACATTCAGCCAGATGATTCTTTTAATTGGATAATAATGCTATACTGCGTGTTAATTTCGGAGAACAGACATGCTTAGTTTAAAAATACCACCAAAACCCAAAGCCCAACAAAAACCACCAAAACCCAAAGCCCAACAAAAACCAAACCCAATTCAGACACTAAATTCTGCAGAGCCTACAAATTTGTTTTCCAGTTCTAGTTATTATCTCCATAGATTTTCAAGTATTTGCCTTGCCACCAGTCAGCAGGCTATAACTAAACCAGACAACCTGGGAAATAACAAATTTCTAAAAATAACAAGACATTATTTAGAGCAAATATTCTAAAACAACAAATAGCTGATCAGTTAGCTATAAAAATTAATACCACTTTTCACCCTCACACGACCTGCTAATGTGTCTAGAAATATCACAGCAATCAGAAGGCAAGACAAACTCTACAAAGAAAAGAACTATTAAAAAAAAAAGAGAGAAAATCTGGGGTTTTTGGAGGGTTGGGTTTCTTTTTAATTTTTTTTTTCCTTCACAAACTCAGCTATCAGTTTTGGGTCCCACCTAGCCCAGAATGCTTGACACAAACCAGTAATACCCACAACTTTCCAAGAAGGGAGAAAAACTCTTGCAATTCTAGAAGCAAACCCCTCCTGCACAATTAAAAATTTTCATCTGTTGAGACTTCAATACACTCACAAACTGCAAAATTTGGCAAAGCATCCTAGTCTTCATGGACAAAACCAATAGGAAATTTGTGAGAAACCCATCAAAATAGTCTTAGAGAGGGAAAAACCATTTTTGAAGGTGAATATTCTTACGTTGTCAGTTACAAGCAGCATTTTCCAGTAACAGCAGTGCAATGCCAGATTTAATTTATTTCTCTGCTTAGGGAAATGTGAACCTTCATTTCTCACTCCACAAACCAAACTCACACCCAGCCTCTGCCTACGTGCTCCCAGTTTCTGCTGTCGATACCCTTTCAGTTAGAACAAAATATATAAATTTTTAGTAAGACAAAACCAAACCAAAATAAAACCTCCATCATCAGAAAGAAAATTAGTCTACTGCCTAGTCTTACAGTCAATTTTCTGAGAGATCCAAGTATGAATTTATATGGGAAAAGTAGTGAAGCAGCAGTCTCCTTTTTGTGCTCCTATGATTTGTTCAAATTTCCTTTTTTGTTATTGAGATGAGACAATAAATAGTTAAGATTTGCCCCAAATGAAAGCAAGTTTTTTACTAGCATTTTTCCCCCTTGGCAGCAGACCTGAAGACTCTAATAAAAAAGTTATTTTCAGATGCTTAATTGTGATTGCAATCTGCAGCCAACAGGATTACCAAGAAGAAGAGGTACGAGTTCCATCTGCTGGCTGATAGTCTAGGAGCTAAAAGGGAACTGTTGCACCCCACCAACAAATCACACACCCAGAAATGGCTCCACAGAGCACAGCATCTCTCAGGCTGCTGCTGGGCAAGGTCATGATTTGATTCTCAGCTTTTCAGCAGTGATGTCACTTATGAGCACTGCATGCACAGTGTTATTTGATAACAACCCCCTGTTTGTGTGCTGTTATTGGTTCAGATGACTGCAGAGGTACTTGATTTATCCTCTAAGAACAAAAACTATCTAATCTCATTTCCGCATTATTTCAGCTCCTTAGCTGCTGTTCATGTCTTACATTGAGGATTTTATCCTCTCTCCAAACCTGACATCAGCAATCACTGCTCATTGCAATCAATCATTTCCTTGGTCTGCTGCTCCAGGGGACTTTATGGGACCAAAGCTCTGCTACAGCAGCAGCTGGGGGATCCCCAACCTTGGGCATAGTGCTCTATGGGTCAGGCCAGCCAACCCTTTGCTTCACTTCCAGCTTCTGCAAGAATTCCTGTGCTCAGCTCTAAGAGATGTGGGGCTCCAGAGGGCTCTGTAAAATGCTCTTTGTTGTATCCAGACAGCAATCAGGGGTTGTGGGTGACAAAGCCCAGCCTAAAGCCATCAGCCACAGCTGTGGGCAAGGCTGAAGTCATCNTCAGTTTTCTTGCTGTGGAAAATTGAGGCCTTTTTTCTCCTTACAACATCAGCATGTCTGTTTACTTCTTGTATTTTTCTGCTTGGTAAAATCATCTTCTGTTCGAGGTGGGCTTATCTTTAGTTCTAAGTCATGAAAACCTTTCTTAACTCACACACCCTCTGCCTTCTAAGTTATCCACTAAGCCTGGCTCAGCAGTTCCTTTAGACCTTTGTTACTCTTCTATATCCAAACTTGCTTCCATCTCTATTCCCTTCTCAGTTTCTACATTCCAAAACCTTCCTGCCAAGCACACAAATATCTGTGAGACTTCCTTGTCCAACTTTCATCCCTCCCAACACCCAACAGCAGGGGAAGGGCACAGGGGGAGAGAGGGGAGTCCAGGGGAGCCAGCACAAACCAGGGCAGGCATTCCCCAGGTGGGGAATATTCCCTTGGCCATGGCTGGGAGCTGGCTGAGCCCAGCCCAGCAGCACTGCTCAAATACTGGGAGCTCCCCAGAGCAGCCATGGGGATCAAGGGTCCAACAAAGGTGTTTTGTAATCACATACAAGGCACAGTCGAAGAATAATCCCACAGAATGTATCAAGTGCCCAAATTCATCCTGATTTTAATGCTTATTGATTTTACTATACTGCTCTCCCATGTTGTCTAGTAGCACTTTATAAATGTTTTATGTAAAATAAATAATTCAAGAAAGACTGCTTTCTTCAGTAAAGTTTATGACATCATGAGAGCTATTTTTTGTGACTATGCTGACTGCAATGATAAAAGGAAAAAGGAAAACTACCATCTAGACATTTCAAACGTGACCATTTTCCAAATCACAGCTGCTTTTTCTCTTCAAGCAACACTATGTTCAGGACTGTATTAGCTACATATTATATATCTATATCTACAGATATTACATTGTTATAACATTGTTCTGTGCATTTCTGGTACAATTTTTAGCATTTTTTCCTCCCCTCTGATCCCAATGCTAAGTCTACAAATGGAGCAGATGAGTTTGTTGAATTTTAATAAAATATTTTCTATATATCCCCATCAAGCTGTTCCTTTTGTTCTACTGTATCCAGCAGCACTTCGATTATATCAAAGGGAGAGCCTGCAAACTGAAAGAGGCACTTTTGATTTAATTGGAAAGAAATGTAATCTGTTTTTTTAACACAATTTTGGTGACTTGGCAACAGCCAACCAATCATAATGGTTAAAACTCTTTCTAATAACACCATACCTGCCCTTTTTTACACTCTCCCTGAAACACCTTTCTGTCAATTCTTGTGGACCACACTCTAAGCTAGAAAATTTACCTCTACAATATCTTTAACAGTGGTGTCTCAGTGTCAACGTGTTTTATGTCAGCACATCAACATTTACACTCATCACCGAAAGGGAATTAATAGATTATAAACCATAATTACATGTCTGCATTTCTTACAGCTGCAAACCCAGCTCCTAATCCTTCTGTTTAGAATGATTCCTGACTTTACAGAATCATGGCAGCACATGGAAAATCACATGGAATGAGTGAATCCTGCCTGAGGCACACACACACACACAGATATTGTTGTGCAAACCTTGCTGCAGGCCAGCACAAAGTCAGAATGCTCCTCACTCGCAGGAGGGCATAAAAACAGGGAAAGGGACCAAGAGCTGGAAGCATTCTACTCTGTTAATTCTGTCCAGAAGGATTTTCTTGTGCATTTTTACAGCAATCTTCAAATCTATCCAAGACACAGAAACCCAAGGATAACTCCACTTCCTTGAAATTTAATACACCTGTGGGCAAAACTCTCCCTCACCTTCAAGAAACCATCTCAGCATTTCATAGAAGACTGCTGCGCTCCAGATAAGCCCAAACCTCACAAAGAGCAAGTAAATAAGATGAGGGTTTCTGTTCACTTGTCAGTGAAAACACTGAGCTATTGAATGTCAAACGCCCTTCACCATCTTTCACTACCTTACTCACTAGAGCCTACCACTTGCAAGTTTCTTGGCTCTAATTGTGACAGCACTGTTTTAGAAATGTTAAAAATGCTAGAAGTGCTGGTGAATGAATAAAACAAGTAAAAAAGAGCATTGTTTCAGAGAATAATGGGAGTCATCAGCATTTTTTTCACCATTAACAATCCAACAATTTGGTCTTACACATCCATACGTGATATTCTTGTATTTTTAAGAAGTGACACAGCCTGAGGGCAGCTAAAAACCAAATGCTGTCAGAGCCTGAAGCGGGGTGAGCAGCTGGGAAGCACAATTGATCTCTGCTGCAGCTGATGGAGTGGCAGACATCAGTGCTCAGACAGACATTGCCAAAGCACAGAGCACTGGGATAGGAACCTTCTCATCTGAGGGACCAGCACAGAGATTACAGCTGGCAGCAGTGGGGAAGAGATGCTTCTGTCACAGAGCAAAGTGACTTTCTGAAGGAATGGCAGCCCCATGCTAATGCCTGCAGAGATTATAGGGCCGGGAGGAATAGTTATGATCATTGTTTAATCTTCTGGATATAATAAGCCTCTCTCTCTCTCTTGCAACTTGCTCTTACCCATTCAGAACTGGAACACAATTATCCAGTGGTAGATGGTGGGCAAATGGTACCAACCCATAATGATGAAGCAGCACAAATATGACACAAAATATATTAAAAAAACCCACAAAAATAATATATCTAAAACACATTATTATACTTATTAACTATATTATAATATTAATATAGTAATATAATATATTTATAATACAAAATATACAAAAATACATACAAAACCAAAATATACCCCTAGTATTACATCAGTGTTGCTATTATTTCTTCTGGTAGAATTCAAATGAGAACTCACAAACCCTCACCACACATTATTTATCAGCCTTAATTCATGGCCTCCTGGGTGGAGGCTTTACTGCAGATTCATTTTTGGGGTGTCTGATCTGCCTCTAGCAAAGACGTACACTTTTTTTTTCCCACATTGCCAGTATTTATCACTGCCAGTTATTCCAGGCTGTCATTAACACTTAGAAATGACATCACTGAAGACTAGAAATTCGACTGAGGAACTGGAAACTAGACTAGAAGACTAGAAACTAGACTTAGGAAATTGCTGGTGTGAAATGTTTCAGCTTCACTGACTCCCAGTGTGCACAGCCCATGAGAAAGAGGAATTAAAATGTTGGCATGCAAATGCACAAGAGGCTTTTAGAGCTTCTGCCTGACTCCTGTGAGGGCAGGTCAGGTCCCTGTCCCTGGCAGGTGACTCTGAGCACCCTCTGCAGCAGCCTAACCCCGTTCTCCTGCCTTCTGCACTCAGTCTTGGGCAGGGATCAGGATGTTCAAAACACAAAAAGCATCAATACCATCACCATGACACCAGCACACGTGGCTGCTTCTCATTGCCATGGCTCAGCACAGTGGCTGCAGCAACAGCAAAGCATCCCATGGAGCTGGGGAAGGGTTCAACCTAAAACAAAACTGCAATTAAAAAAAAATAAATGTTTCCCCGAGTCTAAGATGACTGGCTACCTCAAAACTGAGCCTTGATATTATTTGCTTCCTCAGAACTGGATGTCCTAAGGTTCCCAAGGGCCACAAAGGCAGTGCAGGTAGCCAAAAGAATGAATAAATACAGGGGCTTTGCTTGTTGAATGGGAACTCCCAGCAGAAATGTTTTGTGTAGGAATCAACAAGGTACACTTTGCTCAAACCCTACTGAAAACCTTATTTTTAAAGGCAAAAGTAACATATATGCATTTTTGTTTCTGTCAGCAGCAGAGTTAGGTTCTACAGAAAGGTGTTTGCTATTTTTAATAATGCACAGCACACCAAAGGCATTTACTGAGAGAGGACACTTTGGGCCAGTCACTGAGGTGAATCTCTGATGGGTTTCTGAGCTAAACAAATACCAAAGCAGTTTAAAAGGTCTTTTGATTAAGTTTTGAATGAACAGGCAGTCTCCACACCTCCCACAGCCACACAGATACCACAAGGGTTAAAACAGATGTGCTCTAAGATGGTTCTGGTTTGGTATAATGCATCTGCCAGGAGGAACAGCCCAGAATCAGGCCCTCTATCTTGTAAGCTCTGTGACATAGTGACATGTCCAGATTCATTTCACACCTCACATGGCAGCATTCCTACACAACTTGCATTCAGACAAAATGCTCAGTGAACTCTCAGATCTCCTTTCTCTGATAGTGAGGCAGTTTTGATGTGCCCTTGTGCTAACAAAGGGTTAAAAGCTTTTCTCATGTTCCTAGTGGGTTGTAAAAGAAACTGCTGAAGCTGATCAATGACCACTGTTAAGACCTGGAAACCAATTATAAACCTGAAATTTGTGATGAACAAAGCTCTGAAACACTAGGATGAAAACTACTGAATTAGTCTAGTTCATTAAAATCATTAATAGTCATGAAATGAAAACCACCAGAGTCCAAAAAGGCTTAATGCCCTATCCATATTAATTAGATGGGAGCAAATCTGAAGTGAAAAGCAGCACATGCTTTGTAGAATTAGCAATTGCTCTCTACAGACTACACAGATCTCTATTAAAATTCAGTTTAATTAAAATTGATCACGTTAAGAAACTGATGTGGTTAATTAACTGAATTCCTGAACTTCTTTTCATACATTTCACAAATGCATTGTACACTGTTTTCCTGGGTGACAGCTTATGTCGCAGTGAAAATCTTGATTTCACAGGTTAATGCCACATGCCCCACGAGGCCTAAAGTTTCTGTGTCCCCTCCAGGAAACCCTGACCCCACAGGGAAAAATACAGGCCTTAGAAACGTCCAAAATCTACAACCAGAAAGCCTGGCTGGAGTTTTAAACAGTTTCTTTTTAGGTAAGGGTGGAAATCTGGGCGCATATGAGGGAACGTGCCAAGAGCTGCGGTCTCAGAAGAAGACCTGTACATTTTGTGTCCTTCTCTCATCAGAACCACACAAAATGCACAGGAGAGCCTCCAACAGAGCCATGCAGAGGGCTGCAGCCAGGAGCTGCCCAGGAGCACGGAGCTGGCTCAAGCTGCAGTGCTTGTGTTCTGCATGGAACTCACCTCCAGGAGTCTGCAGGACCATGCCCTAAACTATGAGCCAACCATCTCCACTTAACTGCAGACTTGGCTTAACCTTTAGTCTCGATCTTAAGGGTCTTTTTCAACCTAAATGATTCTGTGATAAACCACTAGTGCCCTACCAGCTTCAGGAGAAAAGGCTGAATTGCATCTCCTGAGGAGTAATTTTTATCATCCCGTTTTAAACCATAAGGCACTGCGAATTGTGCCATCCATTTTTCGGTGGGAAGGCTTCAGAATTCCCCACGGGCACAGTTCAGCCTGTGGAAGCAGCTTGATTACGAGGTACTGCTGCAAACAATGCTCATCCTTTCAGGGAATCTCTTCTCACAAAGTACCAGCAAATGGTCCAGCACCTGCATCCTCTGTAGGAGAGGACAGGGCTGCAGCTGGAAAGGATGGACAGAGCACACAGCATCACACCACAGCATCGAGTTCAAATCTGAACTGCCAACCCAGTGGCTTCCCAACCCTTCAGGGAGCAGAGTTCTCAAAGACTGATAAGGAACAGGCATAGCCCAGGGGATACCTCAAAGCCAAAATTTTTGAATAAGGAAGAGCGTGGCCAGACAACTACAAAAGGGGTGTGGATCTAAGGTCTGAAAATGGCACCAAGTCTAAATGGAGGCTAAAATAATTACCCAGAAATTATAATACAATAAAATACATTACAAAGAGCAGAGTTTTACATATAAATTTTACATGCCTTTGATTTAAATTCAAATCTAAACGAATAATGGCACTGGATTTGGTACAACCCCATCTCATTCTTCATCACTTCTGGCCGCAATGTAAATGCTAAAGTGGTATTTTCTTCTCTGAATTCATTTTGCTAAAATAAAGTGCATCTGACTAGGATATAAGATACACGACTGGCTCTTAATTCCCTCGTGGCCAAACCCTTGTTAATGTCTTGGCCTGTTTCAGTAAAATGATCATGGTTCAAGTAATGTAAAACACATGCATTCAATCATTTCCCTTTTCCCTAAAGGCAAATACTTTCTTATCATGGTAAAACAGGAGTCGTGTGCTGATGCATTGGAGGGCCAAAGTTCTTCTAAGCCTCATCAGGAAATTGAACACTTAGTGCAACCTATCCTTTGGAGCTGCAGAATGAAACAAAAGCATAATGCAAACAAACACAGGGGGTTCAGTCAGCATTATCTAGTACTGCATAAGCCAAAGCAGCTGCCTTAGAAAATGAGGATACATAAGCAAAGACCCAAAATCAAATAGAAAAATTTAACTTCAGAAAAAAAAAAAAAAAACCACCAAAACCATTCATATTTAAATCAGGATTTCATAGTTAAAATACAACCAGTTGAAAGGAGATTGCCTTGGAAGAGGGGTTGTTTCTCCCAAGTAACCACAAAGACAGCAAGGCCCTAACACAGGTGTGCACTCACTGCTTGAGCAGCATCTCTTTACAGTCCTCTTCTTGTAACAAAAAGGGAATATTCATACCTGGAAAAATTGAATGACAGCACAACTGGATTAAATAGTATGGCAGAAACCACATGGTAATTAAAGCAGGTTCTGCATTGGTTACAAAATAAAAACTTAGAACCAGATATTGTAAGTTGTCCTACTCAGGTTTCTTATGGGCTCCTGTGTTGGTTCTTCTGCTTTTCAGAGTGGCTTGAAAATTTCCTGGGCTGTTATGTTGAGTTACATCTCTTCCCTGAGCAAGAGCAGAATAAATGAGAATTGTCCCTCTCAAAGTAAAAGCCAGGCAAGCTGCCTGGAGTCACAAGAGGTGACAGGAACACACGAGAATTAAACCCATCCTTTGGGAATGGGATCAGACCCAAGTCCTGAATGGTTTCCCAGGTGCTCACTGCCAGAGGTTCAGTGTTCTCTGAGCCCCTCCAGCCCAAATCTCTGAACCTGCAGCTTCACAAACTCCTCAGGCACACACAGGTAACACACTTTTTCAAAAGGGCAGTGAGGAAGCCCTTCCCCATCCTTTGCCCACCACTTTCCTAGGAAAGCTGATTTCCAAAACAAGATGAGATCCAGGTAGATAAAGGGTCACCTCTCTGCTGCTCTCCTACCAACTTTCCTTTCCTTGCTGCTAACACAGCTTGAACACCAGCATTAAATTCATTTCAGCAGTGGAGGACACAGCCTGTCATTGGTCTGGAATGAAAGGTGCCATTAAGCAGCAACAGGGAGCAATCTTTCTTAGTAATTAAAAAAGGATTCAAAAATCAGACCATACTTTCCAGGACGTGAAGCCCCATAAATGAAGATTTAGGGTTTATTCAGCCCCTTTCAGCACTTCATTGGCCTACAAGTTCTTTTCTGGCAGAACAATCACCACAGCACACGAGGAGCAGGACTCATGAAACAATTCCATGAACAGGCACATCATTTTGAGTAATTCAGACATCATAATCAGTACTTATGAAGGAAATGGCACCCCACAAAACTGAATGACACTGAACACAGAGCACAAACCTTCATCTCTTTTATAACCACACACAGCTATTACAAATCTATTAAGTTAGTGGCTTTCTCCCACTTATATGTAAAACCAACAAAAAAGAACAGAGAAAACCCTTAATTTGCCACTGTGTAACATCACATGCAGCAGCCCAATTTAAACCAAGTAAAAAGACAAAAACCCCAAACTAAAATCCACACCAATTTCTTTCACAGTTAGAAACTTCAGAAGAAAACATGTTTACCAAAAGATCAACAAAAAGAAAGTATTACACTCTTTTATATTGTCAACATCAGTTAATTATTTTATATGGCTTTCACATTCCTCATACACAAAGTAGATAAATTCAGTAATTCCTCCTCTGGGCTTCCAAATACATCTTGGGCCCATTACCTGCAGCAGCAGGTACAGAATGCAGACTTTGGGCTCGGGGTAGAAGATGAGGTAAATCACTTAAATGAATGTGTGGAAAATGGAGGCACTGCCAGAAAATGTTACTGCTGGACTTCATTTCCAAAGTCTGCCTGAGTGCATTAAAGGGAAAACACAGAGAAATGCTCACAGCTGACTTTGGACAAAACCCAGGCAATATCAATTCTCTGTAGGGCAGTACTCAAGCTATGCTAGGGTACAATTTAGTCCAGTATCTTGTCAAATTCTTAGCATGAAATCAAAGAATGTATAGAACTTGTGTGTCTCGTGCCTTCCTATGCACAGATTTAAAGACTGCATGGAATATTAGAGATTGTTTAATTATTTCTTGATGAATTACTAAGTAGGCAAGGTCAAGTAACAGCTGCAGTGAAAATGTGGAGCTGATAGGTACTTCTCCCTAGATTCTGTTTATTCATTTTATTTCCATAATGATTATGTAATTTACATAATTATTATAATTCACATAATGAGTATTTGTATTCATGGGTACCTGAAAGAAATGCTCTGTTCACACACTGAACATTTACTACTTTCTGAAAGTTCAGGCTCATCAAGATATTTCAAGGGAATGTTTAACTTGATTGACTCCTTCAACCTTGATTAAATTCTGAGCAGCTTCTGACAGACTTGTTGTGATCTTCTGTCATCTTCCTTAATGGGACCCTTTATCCTATAAAAATCATCACAATTTCAAACACTTAAAGTGGAAACAACCAAACCAAGATTTCAGGAACAGGAATTATTAATTGGATTTTCTATATGGAAGCCTCCTACACTATACCATTGCATTTGAATGAAAAACGTCTGTTCTCCCTGGAGTTTGGGAAAAATGTTTTCTGTGGATTTATGAAGTACATAGGTGCCTCATAGATGCAAAAATCAGAGTTGTCTTACTTAGCTAAACACATTAAAGTTGGTTATGGGCAAGATATATTCATTATTCCTACAGCCAGATGAAAAACCCTTCATCTTGCTGCTGAACTGAGAGGAAAAAGTTACAGAAATTCCAAGTTAAAGCACCTAGAATGGCACAGAGCATGCTGGACAGGAAGGAGGATGGCACACACAAGGAGCCCACCCTCAGTAAATTATGATATCACACCAGAGCCCCTGTTTCCATAATTTGTTCTTCTGCTGTGCATGGAGCTTTGAAGCAAAACTCTTGCACTGATTTTGCATGAAAACACCATCTGGCCCTAACCAGCTCTCTGGGCTGTGGATCTGGTAGAGCCTAGATATGGTCAACACGATATTCAAAGGTCAAAAAAGGATCTAATTATGTGCCTTAGCACTTCGAGGTCACTAGAGCATGAACAATCACTCAGGCCCAACAAGGCTCATTTATAATTTTAATTATCGGTGAATCAGACGTGTCTTGAGTTGTCCATGTAAAAGTTATATGAGTGTTGCTCAAATAGTCTTGTTTGTCACTAAAACAACCCCTTGAGACACCCTCAGTAATTCCCTGCTGACATATTAAGAATCCATCCATCTTTTCAACCACTGCACCTTAACATATTTGGATCAGAGGGTGTTCAAGGGACACCCACTCTGGCTGCTGGGCAAAATAAAAAGTTTTGTTTGAAAGACACCAGGATGACACAGTTTAAATCTCAGGGGAAAACCTCTTGCACACAGAGCTGACTTGCCCAAGTTTAATTCTATGACATATGCCACTGTTACCATCCATTTCACCCATTCACAGCCTGATGCAGATTTCTCCCAGGTTTTTTTCCCTCCCATGTTTTTTCTCCCCATGGCTGGGGAGAAAAGGAACACGTAGTTGCATAGTCAAAGCAGCTGGAGTAAAACAGAGCTAGCATCAAAGACAAAGATACTTATCAAATAGAAAAAGGTAATAAATTGGATCATTTGCTTCCATATTTCCTTTCAATCATTAATCAAATCCATTTCCACTTCTAATTTTACAATTTTTCTTTTCTTTTGACCTTTAATAAAATGTTTCAATTGATCAGGGTAATAAAAATGTGAATTATATGAGCTGGCACAGACAAAGAAAGACCGTTGAGTAATCTGTGTTCCAGATATAACAAGGAAAATGCCTCTGATTAAGTATGGGCTAAAAGGTAACTTTCAAAAATTCCAAGTATTATATTTTTACCTTAAGAATTCAATAAAGTACAAACCTGAAATAAATTCCAACCATGAGCAACCAAAACAAGGGGTTCATGGGACACAGCTGTCCTTGAGCTGACATACAGAATCTATTTGCTCATTAATACAAATATTTTTTAGCACAAATAACATTTTCTCCTTTGCTCTTGAAGTTTATTTCAATTATATCTCAAACACTAAATTGCTTCAATTGTTTCATAGCAAAAGGACTTAAAAGTTGTGTTTTGGATTTTCTAAACACCAGTGCAGTACTGTCAGCAAGAATGTAATCAAAGCAAAAAGCCTGCTGAGCCTGCCAACCAGTAATATTATTTGTTTCAATAGCTTTCCTTTGAATAGAAGTATTGATTTTCTACATCAGAACTCTTCCACAAAGAGCATTAAAAGAGAAATTAGACTTCCTATTTTTTTCCTCCATCTTATTAAGGACCATTGTTGAAGAGCAGCAATAGAGTCACCAGGGATTTAAAAGTTTGAGCTAAATAGATCAGCCATTTAGGAATTCTAGGCAATTTTTCTCATTTCCTAACAATTCCTGCTGTGGGGCGATGCCACTCCTGACAGAATGGATAGGTTGGTTTTTTTTTTTTTCTCCTTGGATAGGGGCAATTAGCTAAATTAAATTATTCCATAATCATTTGGCCTCAGCTACCTGTCTTCCTCACAAAGTTCAGGCAGAGTGAAGGGATCATCAAGGGAGGTAAGAAGAGAAGCACAGAATGAAGGGTACCAGGGGACTGGTGGGAGGGAAAAGCTAAACTCTGGGAAAAGAGGCCAAGGTCAGAGGGGTCTGGGAGAAGGCAACAAAGGGAATTAGCCAGGAAACAAAACTTAAACAAGTTCTGCGCTTCAGAAGACTTCTTAGTCCAGAAAAATATCTCCATGCCAGGAGAAATCCCTAATGCCAGGTGGCACAGCAGGTTTTGTCACTCCTTCAGCAACATCCCCACCTACATCCCAACTTTCAGGAGGACTTTCAGGCCTTGGGTAGCAAAACCTTTTAGCAATGCTCTTTTGAGTGACAGTAGTGTTTTTTTTACTTCAGCTTAATAGCTGTTCTTAAAAAAAGGCCAATGAACTAGAGTACTACTGAGTCAAATTTAGTGGGATGTACACTGAAGAACAAACACTGGCCTCACTTTAAAATTTTTACTTAGAACTTACCAACATTTATTAACATCTTCATTATAATGAGCTAAAGATGAATTTTCAGTGGTTGCATTTCCATCATGCTACAAGAAATTTGGGGCAATTTCTGTCACACCAGCATATTTAAATTGGAGTTACCAGAGCTACAAAGCAAAGATTTGCCCCCACTGTCCTTACAGCATTGTTGCCAAGGTTTGGTTGAACAAGGGTGACCCTGGAGTATCCCCAGTGACAATTGCTGTGACAGGATCACTAAAGAGACATCAGCAACATATTGCCTTTGCACTCTGACTGCACACTTGGGATTAGGGATGTCCAATAAAAGACACAGGGCTCCACAAAGAACAGGCAGTGACATTTAACTTCTAGGCTTCTGATCCCAAGGAGGGAATTCAGATTTCAGAGTCTGATGTCTGCAATGCATGGAGGAACTCGACAGTGCACAGTGGGATTCAAAACAAGTAATGCACTGAAGTCCAGAGAACACAGAGAGGATTTTAAATGCTGGGCTGAAAGCATTTCCTCAGAGCTGCAGGTAAGTTCCAGCACACACAGTGCTGCACTTCCTTCTTCAGGCAGGCTTCTGTGGTGTGACACAGGGTGTCCTAAATGTGACTGTTGTGGTGATGACCCTGTTCCCCTTCACAGCCTATCACAGCCCTCAGCCTTGGCTTGGGGTGTAAGAGGTCACCTTCAATGCCATCCTTACCTAACAAGGCTCAAATCCAGGTTTTCCAACTCCAGGGAAAGCCTTTCCCCCAGGCTATGCATCAAATGACACAGCAGCTCCTGTGGCAGATCCTGCTAGCCCTGTCCTGTTATGCAGAAAGAAATCCTGACCTGAGGAGGGAAAAACCACAACAGCCCAAACACGAGAAAGAATCATAGCTGTGTTTAATGGTGTTTTAAGAATGCTTTGCCTCTGGGTTCCCAGATGTCCATCTCAGCTCCTGATCCTATTCCAGGGCAGCTCCCACCCTCCTGGCAGTGCTCTGCACATGCACAGGTGTCCCAAACCCAGAGAGCTGAGGCTCCTTTCTCACACACACTGCTCTCCACCACCTCAGTCACTCAGCTGTTCCACCAGCCACACCAGAACACTCACACCCTGCAAATTCCTGACTTTCTTTTACAATCCCTCTCAGTTTCCTATATTCTAATCCATTCTTTCAAGCACTAACCTATTTGAAGTTTGAAGCTCAGTAGGGCACTGTCTCCCCACAGGAACAGCTCCCACATTTGTGCTTGAGAAGCAAAGTCCAATAAAATATTTGGAGTAGAAATCACCCAAAGAGACAAATCTGTTGGGCAGGATCCAATTAAAGAACAACTAATGAGAAAACTTCATCAAAATCTAAAACATAAAAATCTTAAAATCTAAGAGGAAGTTGTGATTCCTACAGTGTGTTGGAGTACCGGTACCCACTCTGGACTAAAAAAAGGATATTCAAACAAAAAGCACATTAACTCAAAGTGCACATTTTTATTTAATTAGAGGTAAAACAGAAAGACCAGTAACAGGTCAATAATAATGACTTATTACTTCCTTTATGTGGCACATTTACAATAAATGGTAATTTACCATTAGAGCGACTTATTAAATTTTTTTTCTGCTAAAGAAATTAACATTAGTCATGTGGAGAAAGAGAACACTCTCCATTTCCAGCTCAAGGATTTGCATTCAACAAGGCAGTCAGAGGATATTACAGACCCTGCTCCCCCCTTAGCAATGCAGGAAGAATTAAAGCATAACCATGTATGACATCATTCCAGCTGGACGCTGATGGGCTACAGATCTTTTCATCCCTGCCATTTGAAAAACATTCCACTTTCCAGTCATTAGACCTGCTAAATGGATTCACCTGCCATACCCTTGGAATCATTAAAAAAAGAAAAAAAAAGTCTTTGGCACACAGAACTGTACTTCACTTTTATTCTTATGGCTGATGTACTATTACTTTTATATCCTAAAAATAACTTTAAATTGTTTTTTCACTTCCTCCATTGGAAAAAAAAAGTCTACATCTATGCTCCCTGCTTGTATTCTTGCTCTAGGCTTATGTCAAAGTTTGTGATTAACTATCTTAGCAAACAAATATAACATGAATTTATAGACAAAACTTGTCATTACCAGGGCTGCACTGTGCCTTAATATTTTTAAATAACTGCCTGTTATCCTGTTCCAAGGAAAACAGGATCAGTTTCCTCGTCTGAAGTCTACTTCTGTTAACTTCCTTAATTATTTGACACGAAGATAGAGAGCTGCTATTTAACACTTGTTCCAGTCACAGGGAAATATCACACCATTTGTGCACTCATTATGGGCTCTTAACTTCAGACTCATTTGAAAGCTTCCACTCTACAGGTGGGATTTTCAAAGCTGCCTCCAAGTCATTAATTTCTAATTGGACACCGCAACCCTCTGGGCAAGCTTTAAAAATCTCATCCTAAATAATCAATATTCCACTCCTTAATAACCCGATCTGCAAAAGAGTTGACAGGACAAAACATTTAGCTGCTGAGGGAGACTGCTGTGATCATGGCAGGAAAAATAATAGATTGTATATCCTCATATTCATGGTAGATTATTTCCTACTCCCCATAAGGTGTGAGAGGGACCAGACTGCCAAAGGACAGAGGAGGAGAGGGAATCCTCAGGGAAAAAACCAAACAAATCCAGAATCAGAGCTTCATAAATAACAGGAAAACAGAACAGATTCAACAGTGCTGTGCACTGCTTGGGTGTGTATTCAGAATAAGTCTAAAACAATATGATCAGACAGCAAAAAATGCCCAAAAGCAGTTAAAAAGGAGAATAAAATGCTGTGTAATGCCACAAAACAACGTATTTGATAAAAAGAAAACCAAATAATTAAGGTATCATTACAGATCTAACCCCACATTTTTTAAATGAGCAAGATGGGAATTTAAAACACCAAAACAAACATCCGATCTTGCTGGGTTAACTAATAGTTAAATACGAAATAAGATTTCATTCAGGGTATACATCAGCCTGAGTGACCTAATGAAAATGAGAGAATTAATTATATTAAATCTGAGGCAACAGCAGGAAAAAAAAAAGTCAGGAAAACATTTGGGAATATCTCACCAATTGAAGACTGTAAATAATTTGAAACATACTCTCCAAATACATCAGAAAGGGGGAGAAGATAATCTAATATAGACCATCCCTGGTCTAATTAGCAGGCATTTGAACAACTGCATTTTCTCAGAGGGAAGAAAAATAACCCTCCCAAAACCCACACATTTAAAATTTTAATTATTATTTTCTCTGAGTTCCCTACATTCTGTAACAGTTACAGAACTGGGTAATAATTACTTTGTGGAGTCCTTCCAAAATAAAATACCCTTCGCCACCTTGCAGCAGAGAAAGGATTCCACCTGGTTAAAATACTGTATTTAAAACCACACCAGATCTGACATCCAGGTGATTCAGTGCAATCAGAACACAGCTCTTTCTCAAAATGGTTCTGTAAAAACCCCTCTGCCTCTGCTTGGATTATTGCACAAGTGACACGATGACATGGAAAACCACAATAATTGTATATCTTTCAGCTGTTTTGTTTTTTAATCAGCCTTTTTTTGGTGGTTTTTTTTTTTTTCATTAGGTGCCCGAAAAACAATTGAGATTTTAGTACAGCATCTGCCAAGGAAATTCAAGTTTCCTTTACTTTGATATCTTCACAGCTGACTCTTAATATAATCTTGTCAAGTACCTCTTTCACATTTGGTATGACCTGAATTGGTAATCTGAAATATTTAAAAATATTCTGTTACTAATATCGCTCTGTAAATCAGCAGATGATGTCTGGAGAGATGCAGTGTTATGAATTCCAGATATTTCAAAATATTAAAAATAGATATTTTCATTTGGAGCATATCTCACTTCTCACTATTTTGTTTTATATAATCACTGTGTATGTAAAATTTGAGGACAATTAAAAGAAATTTTGCATCATGAAGAAGCTCAGCTTTTCAGTGCAGAGCTAGTGCGGACTGAGCAGGTTCCTGAGTGAGGTCAACATCAGGATTTTAATGTGCCCAATTCTCTTTTTGACTTTGGGCAAAGTCGTACTCAGACTCAATTAATTCTACATTCTCCAGATTTCTAACTGTGGCAACACAGCAATGGTGAGATTGATGATATTGGGACATTGTTTGAATTTCTCCCACTCACAAAACACCTTAATGAAGCTTTTCTTTCTAGCATGTCAATAGCTAGTGGCTTTGCTGCCTTTCTCTAAACAGGTATTGCTGCTAGAATGCAAAAAAAAAAAAAAAAAAAAAAACCACCAAACTTTAGAGCTGCATCAAAGACCAGCAATTGTTTTTATTAAAATCCCTGGTGCTAATACCAGGATATCAAAATCCTAGACATCAATTCTGCAGACTAATCACACATAGTTGGAATCCTAAATTTAATTTGAAGGCACAAACACACAGGGGCTTCCAAAAGGTGAGCAGCACTGGTGGCATCTGAGCAGTCACGTCCCTGTGCTCTTGTGATGCTGCAGTTTGGAGCTGTGCTCCAAATACAAGAAAAAGTCGGGAGCTGTGCTCCAAAGGGCTCTGCTGCAGCCCTGAGCAGGTCACATCCCTGAGGAGTGAGTGACCCACCCAGCAATGGAGCTGGGGAAATACCTGTGTGCAGGTAATGATGGAACAGGCTAGACCTAACTTTAAGCCCCACTTCATTCCCCATGTGAAATGGCTGCAGCCTCTGGAGGGACAGTGCCACCCTCCCTGCACAGGACAGCAGCAGTGCAGGGGCTGCATCCTGCGTGGAGAGACCATTCCTGTTTCCCACATCATCCCCAGTGGCTGGAACACACGAGGAAGGCAAGAACAGACTCCACCTTTTGCAAAGCCTTGGCCCCTTTCCTGGTGCCACTGATGTGCAAGGATCCCCAGGAAAAGCATCCCCAGAAGATCACACATCTGCTCCTTTGTCCCAGCCATTCCCCCACACCGTGCTCCATCACCCCAAGCAGTTCCTCTGCGAGCGTGCACAATTTTCCACAGAGATAAACAGGCAATTGAAATGTAAAAGCCCATGACCGTTCTCTTTCCGTGTACAAAACGCTGTAATCTTGTAATCAATATGCTATTTAACACAAAGGCAGCCCGGCCTCCGGGGCAGGGGGGCTGTGCTGGGGGTATGGAGTCGGGGTGATAAGGTTTGATGCTGTCTTTCTGCTTCGTGGAAACAAACAGCACCTAAACACTGCAGCTCAACAATGCTATCTGATGGTCACAGTGCCTCAAATCCATCAAAAACAACAGGAAAGAGCAGTAAGGCAGACCCTGGAAACAAAGCAAACCTGTTGGTTCAGGCATTCACATCGTAGGGCTGAGAGGGAATTCCCTGCCACCCCTCACAGAACTCCCAGGGGATTTTGGAAGCTCATGGCTAGCTGGGGGAGGCTGAGAAACTTAAAAAAAAAAAAAACAAAAACAAACCAAACATGCACAGCATTGTTTGGCAGAACTAGAAACCACTGGCACGTTTCTAATCATTTATGTTATGAAACTTATTATGTAGAACATCATTTACAGATTCTCACCATTTAAGAGAACTCAGGAGAAGCAGCATTGGTTTACAGAGACTATTTCAAATCTAGTGAAATTACTAATCCATTCTTTTAGTCTGATAATGTTCTACTAGCAAATATAACTTTTTTTAACAAAAGCATCAGATACTACCATTTCTTTGGATTTAATTAGACAAGAAGGAATTAAAAGCCAGCTAAATAAAAGTAGAAACAGCCAAGGTAATTTGAAAGCATTAAACCATTTCTAGAGGTGTATTTAAGTAAGCTGCTGCCTTGTCCTTTCTGACCACTGGTGGAGACAGCACAGTGAATTACACAGATAAGAGCTGTATAATAACTGACTAGAAGCAGGTATTAAACACAGAAACTGCTTTGTGGAATGAGGGTTGTTGTCTTCATTTTAGCTTGCATTTTCATTTGTACTTAGGAAAACAATGTGACAATTACAGCTGATAGCAATTTGAGATAGGTGGCAAAACCACATGAAATTACAAACTTAGAAGAAACTGCATAAATTACAAATACATGCAAACTCAATATGTATCAAATAAATCAAAGCACATAGAAAACAACATAGAAGGTAAATAAATCATGTCACAGGCATATTCTGTCTCTCCACCGATAAAACTCCACAGTCACAACATCTAGCCCAGTGATAGCTATTTATCTATTGATACAGTCAATAAGAGATTAACTACCTCAAATCACTAGAAAAATAACTAGGAATCAAGAAAAGAGTAAGAACATCAAATTAACTATTAAAAAGTTCACTCTATACATGAAATTAAGGTGTCATATCTTCAATTTTTAGTTTTTCTAAAGGATTGGGCAGATGCCTGTAATACATGGTCTGTAAGTAAAGTTGTGCTAGACAAGAAAAATTGATGATTTGGTAGTAAGGTGCTGATTTTCCATCAAGTCTTATTATTATCCAAACCAGTAACAGCAGCCAGCCTCTGCTGCCTATTGGCATTAAATGACTAACCAGAAACAGACTAAACCTCATCCCCATATCCAAACTACTTCTAACTTAAGAAAACCAATCAAAACCAAAACAATGTGATTCAATCAAAATGAAGGAATAGACAAGCAGAACCCCATTTCTGTTTGCATTTACTTTCCCAACATTTTACAGTCTGCCCTTTGGCAGGCAAGTTCTGCTGTCACACACACAGAAATAGTTGTAAGAAATAAACATTTCTGAGTCCTTTCTGCAGGTCATTATCATGTAGAGCAGTGCCCAAGTTTTGGGAATGCAAGCTGCAGTTCACATATACATAGAGGAATCCCAGGGACCCGCCCCATTCATAGCCCTGGGGAACCTGGCAGTTCACAGGGGCAATATCAGAAGATGAGATATTTACAGGGACAAACTGGCACCACCGAGGCAAATACTAATGAAGCAGTGTCAGGACCGAGCCCACAGAGCTCAGGAGCTTCCACAGGTATTTTAAGAGAAACTTATGATCTCTGGTATCAAAAGCCACAGGAAGATCAGTAAGAATTAAAACTGACAATGTGCCAGAATCCACCTACTATGAAACAGAAGGTCACTGCAAATCCTCATTAAAGCTGTCTCTCTGCTTTGGCCTGATTGAAATTTTTCAAACAGTTTATTATTACCATGAAAGGTAAGGGCTGCAGTTGCCCTGCCACAACCTTTTTCCAGGACCTTTGCTAGAAAGGTAGATTTGAAACAAGGTGGAAAACTGAGAAATGGCCTGAGGACAGCAAAAGGCTGCTTAATCAACTGCTCCAATCTCCAGCAAAGAAGAAATTCTTCGAGATTCCAAAGAGGTGTTAATGATAGATATTATGAAAGGGAGCTGCTACAGTATATCTTCCAAGGACTGCTACAAAAGCCTCGCTGGCAAAAGATCAAGAAAACAGATTGCAAGTGCAAGACCACATCTATAATAAAAGTACAGTGTGACACGTTTAAAATCCATAAGCTATGCTCAAGTGCATAGTTCAGAATCCCAGCGACCCAGCTGGAACTGAAGTTATTGAAAGCCTTGGCATTTAACCACCACAGGAAAAGGAAAGACCCCAGAGCCTTCTCTCATCTTCCCACATCTCTCCACTAGCAGACCTTATGGCAGGAAGTGCAACAGCCCCGATTGCTTCCATGTAACCAGCCTGGAAAACTTGAGCAGGTGTTAATCACAGAAAACCAGAAAGAAACCAGAAAGAAAACCTGGGAGCATCACTTGGTTGCTCCTTCAGGACCAGCAGAGAATCACTGCACCCTCAAAGCACAACCAAACCACAGAATTTCCCAACAACCCAAACCTTTCCCCAGGCCCCTGAGAATGATAAAGGAGCAGCATTTTAGTACTACCCTGAGTCTGGGAAGGAGCAGCATTTGTTCATGTCTGTGGCAATCTCACTTCTTTTGTGCTCAACAAGCATTTTGATTGAGCAAAGTTTAACTAACTTTGATCCTGCTAAACATTTTCTTTCAGCAATGGTATAATTATCAAACATCTGGAATAACCAAAAAGGGCTGCATGGAAACACAACCCTGCAGGGAAGCTGTTGGGAAAGGAGCACATGGTCACACTCAAGTCCTGAGATATGAGCTGGTGAGAGTGCTCTGAATTCCTGAAAGGGAAAATGCTGGTGGCTGGAAGAGGTGGTGTGACAAGGAATGTCATGGAAGGAACAAGCAGATGTCCGAAGAGTTGGAGTGGAGGGGATACATCAGTATTTCACACATGGATGAAGTTCAGCAGTCGTGGAATTCACTAAGAAAACAAGACTGTGGTCTCTTGTGAGAATACCAGTGAATGGACAGCAAGGAAACCAACACCAGAACACATCAGTGACACATGACAAGGAAATGCTGAAAAGCAAATAACTGAAAAACACAGCCTATGCTTCAATTCTTGGATATCTCCAGAATGAAAAAAAAAAAAAAAAAAAAAATTCTGGGTTAAATCTGAGACTTCTTTACAACAGCAACTGGTGCCAAAACTTTTGACAGTACCTAAAAAAACCCATTAAAAATTGTGATTTCTGGAAACACTTGCTTTTTGTCTTTTGCTCATGCCCTTGTGTAACTCTGTGTACACTTCCACCACCTCAGCTAATGGCATCACTTACACACAACATCCACTTTCTCTCTCCTGAAACCTCCACCAGGCTCTCATTTACCTTCATAGCAAGGAGAAGAAGCAGCTGCTTGACTGTTACATTAAAAAGTAACATTAAAATTATTTTCTCTGAAAACTTAAAACATCCTGCATCTACCTTACTTGTACCAATACCATAACCATCTCAGCTAAAAAATAGAGAATAAAAAGTACCAGGTTACGTCACTGTAAAGAAGCAGTGAGGTCAGACGTGCATAATTTATACAGATGTAAGGAAATAAGGACTTCATTGTTTTGTCCAAAACAACACAAAGGTTAGTACCATTCCTGACAACATCACCTGTTTATTTGTTTCATATTTACTATAAATGATCAGGGTTTATTTACAATGATCAAGGTTCTCCTCTTGAGCTCCACCGCTATATTGTTGCTGTACTACCTGGATGTCACAAAACTGTTTTCACATTTGGGCTCCTGCAGGTGATAATCCAATACTGCACCGTAATAAATGCATTAATAAATCTTTAAACACTTTGTTGTAAGCTGGCTTTCCTCAGACTTGAGCCAAGCAAAACAAAGGAGTGTATTCCATGTGTGCTGAACACTGTGACAAGAGGGGTGAGTGGCACACAAATCACACAGCAGGCACACTGTGAGCTCATTTCTTTCTGAAATGGAGATGTAGTTCCCTGGTCTGGCACACAGAAATGTGAAACTTTGCCACATAGTTATAAAATCCATCACAGCTCTCACACAGAGCCAGGTCTATATTTCAGTTCTGCTGGATGGGATATGAGGAATACATGGATATCACAATTCATAAGGGGGGGGGAAAAGAAAAAAAAAAATAAAAAATCAAACTTATGTGTATCTTCAAATTCTCGCCATGAGAAGAATATCAAGTGTGTAAAATGCAGTTTCTCTGCCTGTGTTTTCAGTACAACTTCTCTATGCTTCACTACAGGTTATCATGATGAATGATATTTTCTTTGGAATTCATTCATCCACTAGGAGTTTTTGGTGAAAGGAGTGTCTTCAGACTTGGTCTGAAGTCTTTGTATGATGCTGCTCAAAGTTCCTCCAAGTTTTGTCTGCAGAAGCTAAGCACTTATATAATGAAAAACACAGGAGGACAAAATTACTTCATTCCACAGCTTTGTCCCAAGAAATAAATCTGCAGGAACCCTGCAGTTTAGCAATACATGAGCCTCTTAAAGTATGATCTATTGTTTAGATGCCTACATACAAATCAACTGATAGTGCCTGATATTGTTTCCCCTAAGAATTATGCCTGAAGCTTCTCTAGGAATATGCTTCACACAATTACCCTTTTGCATGCATGCAACAACTCCCACAAAAACCAGTAAATCAACAATACCTGTGGGTATAAAACATATTTCACATTTCCAAGCTGTGAGAAAAGCTGAGTTGCCACAGCAGTAGGAGGCTGGGCCCTGGTCACCTGAAACCTGTGAGGCTCCAGGTGCAAGCCATGAGGTGGCCACCCTGCAGCCAGGCACTCTCCCACCCCAGGTCAGTGTCCCACAGGGCACGGTGTCACCTTCTGCCAGGGAAGGGAGCAGCAGAAAAGGTGGACACTCACCCTCCAGTGCCTGGCTGTGCCTTTGGTGTGAGGATTAAGCTGATTAGCAACTTGGGAACACATTTTTTATTTTCTCCCAGGTAGCTCGCAGTGAGCACCATGATCTCACTTTCATTTGTTCCAAAAAGGAACAAATACACAAGTGCAGGAGCTGAGATTCACCATAAATCCCCTCACTTCTGACCCAAACATGAATCAAGCCACCACTTGGTCCTTGCCAACAGCAGGTATTTAGAGGCTGGCCCACAGAGGAAAACATTTCTCCTTCCCCTTAAAAAAAAACCCTGTTTGGGAGATAAGGAGCAGAAAACATATTACCCTATCATTAATTATGCAACAGAAGGCATTCAGATGTATGGATTAGGAGGCAATGCAAGAAAGCATTTGGACAGAATTGTAGAATCCCTCATGTTGGAAAAGACCTTTCAGATCACCAGGAGAAACCATCAACCCAGTACAACCACCCTGTTCACCATTAAACCATGCCCTCAGGTGGCATATNGCCATCAACCTCCAGGGATGGTGGCTCCTTCACTTCCCTGGGAAGTCTAATCCAATATTCTACATCTCTTTCTGTGAAGAAATTTTTCCTACTATCCAATCTAAACCTCCCCAGGTACAAGTTGAGGCCATCTCCTCTCATCCTGTCCCTGATTGCCTGTGAGAAGAGACAAACACCCACATCACAACCTCCTTTCAGGCAGCTCTAGAGAATGATAAGGTCTCCCCTCAGCCTCCTTTTCTCCAAGCTACACACCCCCCATTTCCATAAAACAAAACAGGGAACAACGAGGAAAAATCCATTCTCGTAGTAGCTGGGTCATTCTTGTGTGAATCTATGAGCGTTCTGATAAGTAAGACAAAGGTTTAGCACCATTGTTCACAGGCAAAATATCTTTTCATTTGTCCCTAAACCACAAGCCAAACTGCAGCAAAGACACTGCTTGCCTGGAAGCTGACCAAATACACTCCTCATGAAGTAGCAAAGTACATCAATAACATTCCTCCAAGTCTCTTACTTCTCACTTGGCAGTAATTACTTCACTTACTCCACATCACCATTTCATCTTTGTAAAGACGCATGGAGACCCAAAATCAGCTCCTACTTTAGCAGAGCATTTAGGCACATACTGAAGTTAAGTAGCAGTTAGTCCAGCAGGGGCGTTCACATGCTCAAACCACCCTGGGGATCTCCAAATTCAGACAAGCACCATTATCACCGAGAACAAGAGCACTACCTCACCCGTCCATCACAGCCCAGAGGAACGATTCTGTCTGGCCCTGTCACCAGGGGCACGGGGCAAACCCCAAAACACCCTCACTGGGGAGGAAAAGGACTCCTTCTCCAACAGAAACTCCTGCAGCTCTAATGGTGCACAGCAAACAGCAGAAACACTTGGCTGCAACATTAAATTAGGCTGCTGCAAGTGCCTAGGGCTGTGGGAAAGAAATGCTGAAGCATAAATACCTAAAGTGAGTGAAGGAACAAAGGAACTGCCATAATGGACAAAAATAATCCCATACTTTCCTGTTGCAGCATATGTCACTGTCAAGAGAACCACAAGAGACAGAGTGTCATTACATAACTTAAGAAATCATCAATCCATACCTCTTCAGAAGGCTGCCAGAGTCTGTCCACACACAGAACAACACCACACCAGGAGGCTGCAAGGATCTGCCCTTTTTGTCCCTCAGGCCAGGCTTTTGTACCCCTGATGCTGATGGGCTGCACCTGTGTGCCCTCTGCTCCCTCTGGGCATTGGTCAGTGCCCTCAGCACTCCATGGCTGTTCCCTCCAACCCTGCTCACCTGTGTGTGTGACACAGCTGCACTGCAGGGACCAGCAGCCCCCTCCCAGCACCACACACTGCCTGCCTACAGGCATATATTAGTTAAAAAGAAAAAAAACCCAGAGCTGATAAAGAATATTCTGCCTCAAAGTTCATGCCAAGCAGCAGCAAGAAGCTCATGATGTTGCCAACAGGTACTTTAAACCTGAGGTCAAGGATAGTTGCTATATGCCTTGTCAATACACTGTTAACCATGATTGATTTGGAGCAGTGACAGATAATCTATTATGCGCTCATACTTCAACCCCACTAAATCAAAGATAGTTTGTCTAGCAGAACAAAATGACACAACATAGGAGAAAGCACAGGGACGAAGTAATAGTTTTCTTTTCACCCAGCATTCTCCTGTGACAGAAGGGAACCAACATATAGCAAAAGGTCTAGCAAAACACAAATACTTATGTTTCAGGCAGATGTAGAAGAGGGAAAGGAGAAAACACTGTAATTTAAAAACATATACTGATGAAAGAAAAGCCACAGAAGTTGTAGCAAAATGTCAGAGAGAGCTGCAAATATCCTAAACATAAAGAACAAAGTAGAGAAAGAAAACCTGCCCCTGGAGTCAAGTGTGGAGATATTTATCTTAAACTTTATGGTGGGTGAACAGAACCAGGCTCACCATTTCTCATCACCTTCAGTACAAGGGGGCAAAACCAAACTGGATTCTCTCCAAGTATCAGATAGCATCGTTTCCATGCTTTTATCATCTGGCATAGACTTGCAGTTTCCAGCTTATTCTCCCTCCTGGTCTTTCCTTATTTAATGTGGATATTTGCCTAGAGACAAGATGTCTGGGAGCAACATCTTCCTCCGTGTATCCCAACAGCCATATCCTAAAGCTAAGGACTGCCAAGTGCCCACTGCGTGCACAGCCCACCAGTCTGCATGAAAATGGAGTGCATTCATCCTCTTTTATTATTCACTCCTAATAGCCTGATCTTCACAGCATCAGGAACCTGTATTGGTAAGAGGCAACACATTTCTGAGAAACAGATGAACTCCATTACTCTGTCACCCAGACACCCTGGTCTGGACTTGCTGGTCACAGACAAGAAATTGAGCCATCCCATATAAAGAATTAGCAGAGGATGTAAGAAAGGTAGGAAGTGGAAGTCAGGTGCTCTGTGCACACAGAGCTTGAAGCTGAAGGTGGAATGCTCTGCTGATCGCCATCCACGCTCTGCACCCATCCACTTCTACATGGGCTGCAAACAGCAGCTGGTGGCTCTGAGCTGGAGCAGCGTGTGACAGCCAAAGCTGTGCAGACACCTGCAGCATGTGATTGCAGCACAGCCCTCACAGAGCAGCAGTGCTGCACAGACTGCAGCTGGCTCTGGAGTCTGGGCACAGGGACGTGCTGCTGTGGCACCGAGCTGTCCCCTGCACACTGACACTGCCTTCCACGCTGCACAAAGGCACTTGGGGCACACTGACACTGCCTTCCACACTGCACAAAGGCACCTGGGGCACACTGACACTGCCTTCCACACTGCACAAAGGCACTTGGGGCACACTGACACTGCCTTCCACACTGCACAAAGGCACTTGGGGCACACTGACACTGCCTTCCACACTGCACAAAGGCACCTGGGGCACACTGACACTGCCTCCCACACTGCACAAAGGCACTTGGGGCACACTGACACTGCCTTCCACACTGCACAAAGGCACCTGGGGCTCTGCTGAAGCACTGCCAGGCTGGGCACAGGGACGTGCTGCTGTGGCACCGAGCTGTCCCCTGCACACTGACACTGCCTCCCACACTGCACAAAGGCACCTGGGGCTCTGCTGAAGCACCTGATTGCCACGCAGGGCTCTAAAGGGTTACTAAATAAAATCTCCCCCTCAGGCCTTTTCTTTTGGAGGTCTACACGGCGTGGGCCAAAACTAATTTTCTCTCCTAACCACATCTAGTAAGAAAAGCTCAGCCATACACTGAAGCTGTGTAATATTTGACAAGGACAAAAAGACTTGGAGAGCAGTGAAATATTAACCTGGAGATAGTGTTCATGCCCCTCACCATTTAATATGGGACAGAAATAAGTGGGTCAGCCCTCATCACAGAGTAAATAAATAATATTTTACATTCTACTGGGCAAGTACAGTATATATTTTCAATGCAAAGTCATTTTACCAAAGCCAAGGAGCCTGCAGAAATTTTCATGTTCCCTCAGCTTTATTATTTCCTTCCCTTAGATTACACAGACATAGATTTTTCTTTAATTCAAGTAACTGTGTATAATTTTTCTCCTCAAGCTTTGCAAAGTGTTGTCAAAGCAAAGAAGGAAAAAAGCCCACCGTGGTAGTGATAGTGACCTATTTCACTTCTGTGCAGCCAGCAGAATCAAATTTTCTTCAGCTTTAAATGCACTGCCAATTTGAAAAATTTAACACAAGCTTTTTTCCCCTCTAGTAATAGAGACCATTAATAAGTAAAATTTACAGATTCCTTGCAGCCTTTACAGCATCTCCAGTATGCAAACCCCGATATTTTTGTAAAGTCTGAACTCCAGAAGACCTCCCAAGAGACACATGGATCAGGCCTTCAGATCATATGAACCTACCCTGGTATCTCCAGGGGTTTAGGGAAACCATTTCAACTTAACCTGGCTGAGGAACTGGCTCACAGCTTTAAAAGGTATTTATTTTCATACTCTGACTGACACTGCAGGGCCACTAATCTAAGTATTTATCCCATTCTACGCATCACTGAATTAAACTTAATAATACTCAATTTATAGACGAAGAGGAAGGGAACTACGTGCTTGCTCTAGGTTGCACAAGAAGCCAAGACCAGGGCAGAAATAAAAAATTGCATTTCTGACAATAAATCCTGTATCTGGCCGAGAAGCCATCCCATCCTCTACTTAAAAATAAACCACGTGTAAGTGTGACCACAAGTCCAGCTGGCACAAGTGGGCACAGCTCTTTTCTTGTCAGCACAGCTGTGCTGTTTCTGTAGCTCATCTGATCCAGAGTTTGTGTACATGAAAACTGACTAAACACACGAGAAACAGAAAGATTAAACACATGCAAGGTGTGCTTATATGGTCAATCTAAAATTTATCTCATAACCAACAAAATTCTTACCCCAAAACACTTAAATGCAAACCATTTAATGCTAATTAAAGTAGTTGTTTTTAAAGCAGCCTATCTCCCCTCAAGCAGTTAAATTAGGCTTATGAAAAGAACATCAGATGACACACTCATTTCTTATTACCATAAGAAGAGTGACTTCCTTGGCTGGATGATTTTTAAAGAAATCACACGGTGGTGATATAATTTCCCCCCAGTTAATAACTTTGGTGTGCCTGAGAGGCAAAGAGAGAGAAAGGTCTCATTACACCGAGTAAAGAGCAGTTTGAGAATACCTGCTGTCAACTTCAGCAAGGCAAAACAATTTAGCCATATATATTCATATATGTTCAGCTCTCTAGAAACTGTGTCAAAGCCCAGATCACGCCTGACTCAATGGAGAGCACTCACAGGACACAAATTGCAGACTGTTTCCTATAACAGGCAGAGAAAAGAGAAAACACATTAAGAAAATGGAGTTCTCGAGGAGCTTGTGAATAGAGAGTGTCTGCCGGAGCAACCTGTCTTGCAATCAATCTTCAAGCCCCAAAGGCATAAACTTGTGCTGTATTTGCTGACTGTGACAGAGCCATACCCTACCCTTTAAGAAAAGACTCACATCAAAAGTAGGTGGGGGAGGGGGTAAAAAAAAAAATAAATTAAATAAAGCATCACACCAAAAGGCACAGTCACTTGGAAGGAGACCACTTCCTCTGAAAAGTAGTATTTCAGTAATTTCAGTGTCTCAGCCCAGCTGTGCCCTGCAGCCTTGCTACCCCAAAAGCAACACCTGAGAAATAAAGGCAATTGCTGTCTGATTCACTGCATACAAAGGGGCTAATGAACTCACATTTAAAATAAACCAGTCATTGAAGCTTTAGTGCAGCCGTATACTACGATACGGGTATATTGTTCTCTGTCCAAGAAGACTTCAGCACAGGAGACATTAAACCATAAAACCTTTATTAAGCGGCCAGGAGAGCTGCTGCGTGCCTGCCCGTGTCCATGGCGCTTCCACAGCCCAGGGAAGTGCTCCGTCAGCTCCCAAGGGACTGAAATAGCTCGCCGGGCCCGGCTCCTGCCAAAGAATATATATAATTTTAAATGCGTGCCCACCTAGGAGACGAGCTGTATTTGTGCACTTGGGAACAACTCGCGTAAGTGTGGCGGAGACCTCCGAAACACAACTAACAAGTCAGGAAGAGGCCGCTGAAATAAATACATGAACTCGAGACTGGAGCACTTCAAGGACAAGATCTGAGCAAGCCCGGGGGGGTGTTCGCCAGCACCTGAACGCAAAGCCTTTCCTCAGATAAACGTAGGGAATCCCGATCCCCTGGTTCATCTTTACCACGACCCACCCAAGACTTGGAGGAGTTCGGAAAAAGTAAAGTCAGTGACTCTGGGCATAAGCGGGAAACGAGCTCCGTTAGAAAAGCCTCCAGTGCTCACTTCTCGCAGTTGGATTATGATGCCCCTCAGCCCTGTCCCTCAGACCAGCCCTGTCCCGTCCCTCAGCCCAGTCCCTCAGCTCTGTCCCGTCCCTCAGCACTGTCTCGTCCCTCAGCCCTATCCTTCAGCCCAGTCCCTCCCCTCAGCCCGGTCCCGTCCCTCAGTCCGGTCCTTCGCCCCAGCCCTGTCCCTCAGCCCTATCCCTCAGCCCTGTCCCCCAGCCCTGTCCCTCAGCCAGGTCCCCCAGCCCGGTCCCTCAGCCCTGTCCCGTCCCTCAGCCCGGCCCGGTCCCTCAGCCCGGTCCCTCAGCCCGGCCCCCCGGCCCGCGGGGCCGCCCCGCCCATCGCGCACGGGCCCGGCGGGGGCGGCGCTCAGGCGCCACCTGGCGGCGGCTGGTGCCTCATGAGGGACGGGCCGTGGCCGAGGATCGCAATGGCCGGAGCGGGCGGCGAGTGAGAGTCCCCAGGAACGGAGAGCGTGTTTGGGCCTCTCCAGAGGGAAGGGAAAAGGCCAGGAAGGGGCCCTGAAGTTGTTGAGTCGTGCCCTGAATTAATGGGGTCTTCCCATCGCCAGACGGCCCAACAGAGCACGGTGCGAGAGCAGATTCGGGGGGAGCGGATGAAAGAGTGTCATTTTGCTAAAAGTGACCCTGCTCCTTGGCCCGCATCTGCCCGATTGCTCTGGCTGTTCATAGAGCGCCACCAGAGCGAGAGGTGTGGCAATAAAAAGATGATTTAAGGAGGAGAAAGCGCTGAGCTGCCCGGCAGTGGTGGCGTGGGAACCGCGGGGAGCGGAGAGGATCCAGCTCTGGGACGAGGGCAGCGAGAGAAGGGACAGGGACAGCGACAGGGACAGCGACAGCGACAGGGATAGGATAGGGATAGGACAGGGAAAAGGAAAAGGACATGGACAGGACAGGGACAGGACAGGGATGGGACAGGGACAGGGAAAAGGAAAAGGACAGGGACAGGGAAAAGGAAAAGAACAGGGACAGGACAGACACAGGGACAGGGAAAAGGAAAAGGACAGGTACAGGACAGGATAGGGACAGGACAGGGACAGGACAGGGACAAGGACAGGGAAAAGGAAGAGGACAGGACAGGGACAGGGACAGGCAGGGAAAAGGAAAAGGACAGGGAAAGGACAGGGACAGGATAGGGACAGGGACAGGATAGGGACAGGACAGGGACAGGAGTGGCACAGGGAAAAGGACAGGGACAGGTACAGGACAGGGAAAAGGAAAAGAACAGGGACAGGACAGACACAGGGACAGGGAAAAGGAAAAGGACAGGTACAGGACAGGATAGGGACAGGACAGGGACAGGACAGGGACAAGGACAGGGAAAAGGAAGAGGACAGGACAGGGAAAAGGAAAAGGACAGGGACAGGATAGGGACAGGGACAGGATAGGGACAGGATAGGGACAGGATAGGGACAGGACAGGGACAGGAGTGGCACAGGGAAAAGGACAGGGACAGGTACAGGACAGGGAAAAGGAAAGAACAGGGACAGGACAGACACAGGGCAGAACAGGGACAGGGATAGGGAAAAGGACAGGGACAGGGAAAAGGAGAGGGACAGGGACAGCACAGGGTTTACACACCACAATTAATGTCATCTCCACCTTTAGCAGCGTTACACCCAAATCTGGGCTCCAGAGAGGCCCTGCAGAGTTGTGTTTTGTGTGTCCCAGCACTCGGTGCCCCTGCGCTGTGCTATCAGTTTGAACACGCTCACTACAATAGTAAAAAAAAACAAAAATAAAGAATAATTGAGTGCAAAGGGCTTTTGCAGCACAGCATCAAGCTCATGGAGGATGCAGACGTACGTGGCACAGCCTCCCTGTTCACCACATGGCAATTAAAAAAGAAAAAAAGATAATGCCTAGGCTCCTAACAGTACCTTCTTTTTGGTTTTAAGTGTCCATTCTCTGTGCTATCATTACTGGCCACTCTGGTGTGTTTTCCATGAGGGTTTTAGATGTCGGGATAAGGCAAAAATCTGTAATGATCATTATTCTGTGTTTTAAGGACTCTGAACAGAAAGAGTCACATTGCTGGGCTTAGGGGCCCTAAGCATTCTTGGTGCTTTGTGAGTGTTGTTAGAGATGAAATATTAGAGAAGCAAATACTGTTTCCTAACACTTCTATTTTCAAATATGTACAAATGCTTGTCTTCTGTTGTACTTTCCTTTGATATGTATTTCAGAAATGCAATAGTGCATTTCCTGTCTTCCTAATCACAGTTGTAGCTTTTAACATGCTATGGCAAATCTTGCAAAAGTGTTATGATCAATACAAAACCATCTTGAATCCTGCCAGCCCTTTTTTTTTTTAAAAAAAAGAATTTCTTAACCTTTCATATCTGGGGGTCTTTCTCCTGAGCCCACTCCTGCAAGCTGCTGAATGACACAATCTCTGAAGATTGAAATGGAAAAGCCAGGAAATAACCACTTATTCGTGCATCATTACCATGAAATAAATAACAAAAATCTCAGCAGGAATTGGTACAATTCCCCTACTTCTTGTTGGTACCTAGGACTGAGAGCACTGCCTTCTCCCTACACTTATCATCAGAAACAAGTTTTAATATCAACTTTAAAGCAATTGTTCTACTTGAATAAAAAAGCTGTAGTTTAAGAAAAGCTGCTGCATGAACCAAAACCAGAATCTCTGTTATGTATAGATGTACTAAACATGACAATATGTTAGGGGGCTCTTTTTAAAGATGTATGGGATCAGACACTGTATCAGAGTAGCTGGAACTATGAATAAAAGTTCTATTTCTGCTCAAACCTGGTAAATTAATCATTTTTATGACCATGGCATCTTATGGCGTGGGTTGTTCCTTTCCATTTGAGGTGGTGCATGAATCCAGTGTATCCAAAGGAGTCAAGAACTACAAATAAAACTCCAGTGGAGATTCTGCAAAACAAATAAGTTTATGAAGTAAAGAATACATAAACCAACAATAGTAATACATGCTACAGCCATGCCAGATGCAGTTATTGCTGGAATTAATAATCATGTAATCGAGACAGAAAAATAATTGAATTTTGTGCCAAAGACACCAATCACATATGGTCTTTCTTGTTCAACACTTATAAAAACAAGAAGTTACTATTTATAGATCCTGCAGTAATTCTGGGTGTCAGATGGGAAACATACAAAAAGAGCATATTTTGAGATATTAAATTGTTTCCCAATCCAAAAAGCATGCTGTCATTGACAATTATTTTATTCTTGAAAGCCTTGCTCATAGGAGAAAGTGCACCAATGCTTCTCTTGATTTAAATATATCTACTTCTAGAAAGAAAAGTAAAATTCCTCCTGCCACACGTATACAATATTTACAGGTTTATGCCTGGGAAATGGCAGCAAATCTCCTGACTCTCAGGGGCTTCTAATTCTGGAATAATCAAAATTATGTGTCATTATAGAAACTGCTGTTCTTAAGACTACTGTCATGATTTTTAAATAGATATTTCAAAAGTCTGGGCTTCACTCTCAGTTACAGAATAACCCCATCAACTTCAATTATCTTAAAATAATATGAAGATCAGAGACTTATCATTGTCCACTTGCTGCTGTCTCTGTAATAGAACACTGTGGGCATCAGATTTAGCTTTTTTCTGTGGAAAATGATTTCTCTTTTATACTTTTAATAATGAGATCTAACATAGAATCAAAGTGACTTTTAAGAACATCCTATTTGTTCCTTTTTGATAATTTTTTTCTTTCCTAATATGCCCTAAAAACTTTAACCAAAATCTCAAATAATGAGATCAAAACTATTTAAATTAAAATACATGTCTAGACTATTGAGTTATGCCTCCTTCAATCGTACTAAATAATACAAGCTGGAGAACCATAGCTTCCAGCCAGGTCTTTTGTGTATTTGGAAAAGCTTTAGCAAGCCTAAGTTCAAAACTGCATTAAGCTACATGAAAGTTTTATTCCTAATGTGCGTGACACCATTTCATCTGTACCCTTGCCCAGGTGCAGCCGTGGTTTGGAGATATCTGTGTTATCCCCAGTGCTGGAATTTGCCATCTCAAAGTATCCAAGTATCTCCTGGATCTCCAGGCTTTAGTGGAAGGATCTATCCTGTCACAGGTTGAAAATTGTTTTCTCGTGATAATGGATGAGTGGGAGAAAATCAAAGAAGGAAATACAAGAGTAGCCAATTGTGCCAAAAATGTTAAATAAGCAAAGAGTGCTGATCTGCAGCTGGGAAAGGGGCTGTTACCTGAGAGCATTCCCAGGCAGCTGTATCCAGACATCCACAACTATAAGGAACATGTGTTCCAAATTCTTGTGTTTGTTCTGACCTTTCTCCTTCAGTATGTATTTTCACTCAGTAGGCAAAAGAGCTAAACAGTATTCTTCTTGATCCCTTACTTCATCTTTTTTAAAATTCTTTTTTCGTTTTATTTTTAATTTTTTTTAATCTGAATAATCTCTACCCAGAATTTTTTGCTGTTTCTGTGTTTTCTAAACAAAACCTGAAATGGATGAGCCTGGCTTAGCCATGAGTCTGAAATTTAAATTTCTGGTTAAAACAGGGGAACGAGTTATTTCAGCTATGGATTCTGGAGATAAAATCAATATATTCCCCTCTGGAAAACCATTTTTATGCAGCCTTACTTTAGAGAACCCAGAGATGAACTGAAGGGAATTTTCAGAATAATGTAGTTAATGGATCCTAGCATCTGTATGGTGCAGAAATCTCATTTCAGAAAAAAAAACCAGCCCCCAAAAGAAACAGATTTGTTTTCAATTACAGGGTTTAAAGTCATAGTGAGGCTGACTTAACTGGAACATTTCTCATTTACCTCTAGTGAGGATCTTGCCTAGTATCTCTAATTTAAAAATAATTTTGGATATGATGCAGATGATGTTGTAACACATCTTAACTTTTCAAAGAAGGCTGTGTTTAACAAGTAAAGCTTTTTAGTCTCAGGTAAATTACGTTGTCCATTTACTAATTTACTTCCACTTTTCAAATCTAGAACTACAATGAGTCTTGTCTTTTAGAGAAGTGTGTTAGAATATACAATTTAATTCTTTGTATTAAACTTCATAACATGGGAGACAGGATTCGCAAGAACATTCTCCAGAAATTCCTTGTGAGGAGATATTTGTACCACCTAGATTTAGATACCTCTTGAAAAATCTGATTTGTGCACAAAAAATATGCCTGTAAGTTCCAACTAACTTATCAACTAATTATAGGATTTTTAAAAAATGAAATAACTTCTTAAATTATTGCCAATGACAATCCCACCTGTCCAGGGAACAACATAATATGGTTAAAGTTTTCAGAGAAATTAGAAGAAAAATACATTTTAGTAGAATAGATGCGTTCAGTTTAATAATGATTTTAAAGCTTATAGATGCCGGTCCCTCAAGATCTCATGCGAGTTATGAAATCCAATTTTATTCTCATAACTCTGTAATAAAGTTTTATAAATGTTATAAAGAAAGGTTTTTACTTAGAGTGAACAGAAATCTGAACTATCTGGCCAAGTAATAAAATTGCATTCCTTTGTCACTAAGTGTCAGAGAAGAAGTTTTCCCTGAAAAACTGATTGGAAAATCGTGCTTTTCCACAGAACCGCATTCATTTTTCCCTTTGTAGGGTAGTAGCTTTTTTAATGGGTTCTCCATTAACGTCTAAGTTAACTGATAGAAAAAGAAAAGGCAAACATAAAGAGGGAAATGGGAAAAAAGCTTTGCAATCATTGATTGTATCTCATTCCCACTTGGCAGTTTGCTGGGCTCGTTTCTGACCACTGCAATGAGCAGCACAGCTCTGGGTGCCTCTGATGCCTTGGGATCCTGGAGATGGAGCAGAGCCTGGGCAGAGTTCCAGAATAAAGCAGGGATTTATGAAAAGGATTTCCTCCATGGATCCACCTTGGGCAGCACCAGAGCCCAGCCAGGGCTGCACCCAAGAGGAACCAAAATGGGCACAAAATGGACACCGGGCACGGCTCTGGCACTTTGATCAGTTCTGCTCCATTTGCATCTTGGAGTTCATTGTCCAATTCCAGCTTTAGCCCATCCAGTCCCATCCTGCTTGTTTTTCTCTCCTCAGCCCACGTTGTTTGTGCTCCTGGGCCTGAGGTTTGGATCATTTGTCCTTGGTCCCCAGCTGGAGCAGGAATTGTTTTGTGTCCTTGCTCTGTGCACAGAGCTCACCATGCCCTGATATGGAGCCCAGCCCCACACACTAAAGCAGCACAGAACCTGAAAAATAGAAAAGCAAAACCCTGAGGCATCACCTCCAGCAGCACAAAGGGGTTGTGGGAGCACTGACCATCCCTACAGGGTCTAATCCCAGTGCAGGGTCTGGTACCCCCTGCCATGCCAGCCTGGGAAGGATCCTCTGTTTCTGGGACAGACTGGAGGGCACTGCTCTGCCAGGAGCACTCAGAATGGAGCCTGGTCCCTCCCCAAACACCTCTGTCCTGAAAAGATTACAATACACTGCTGCAAGATGGAGCATTTGTCATACTTTCAACTGATTATTATTTTGGGTAGAAAAATCTGTTTTAAAAATATTTTTAATAACATACACACTTTGGAGAACAATTTTTTTGCTGCACTTGTTAGCTTTTGTTGCTGAACACCTCAAAAATTCTTTTTCCACCCTGAAAATTGCTTTTGCAACTGCAGATCGATAATTGCTTTCTCACCATATATTGTATTATTGTCCCAGTCACATCAGGAGTCTATTAAAAAAAGCCTGGAACTGTTAAAAGGCACCCTCATTCTACCTCTTTAGTTAAGAGTATTATTGCATTAATAATTTTAATTTGTTTCATATGATGAGATTTAAAAAATGCCTAGACTCTAGTTCCGCTCCCCCACAAAAATTGTCTTGTACTTCTATTTATACATGACTGCTATGTGTATTATAATGAGATTATTCCATACTTCTAAAGTCTGTCATGGTTTTCTTGTTTTAAAACCATGTTTCAATTAGTGAATATCTTTGAAAAATATATTTTGTCTCATTCTGTCTTTTATTGCACACTAGAATGGAGAAACTCCAATGATCACTGGTATTACTGTTTTATAAATCACTATATTTCTCAAAATTTCACACAGTGGTGAACGGTTTTGGCAATACAAAATAGATAATGTGAATTAAGTTTAGCCTTTAAACTAATTTTCCATATATATGGAAATGCTGAAGAACCTTGGTTTTCAACCAGAAAAATCTTCTCATGCCTTATTCCTTAGAAATTAATTATTCTGAAAGGAACAACATGATGGAAAAAAAAAAAAAAA
>VWZP01004286.1:405063-415291 GCA_013396995.1 Dicaeum eximium
AAAAAAAAAAAAAGAGGAGAGAAATAGGAAATGGAAAAAAACACAATTACATTTCGTAGCACTTTGGTGAATAAGATACATGTTTCAACTAAATCAATTAGATCCAACTGCATGTAATTATCCTGAATGCAAACCCAACCTGAATCTAACTTGCTACAGGAACTGTTCAGTATGCCCGTTTAAAAAGACAGATTTTATCACCAGCTAAAGGCACTTCAATTAAAATTGGAGGCTGAAGCAGGCAGCAGCCTGCTGGCAGTGCCTTGATGAGCTGGAATTCTAATTGGAAACGCTTTGCAGTCAGTGCACAGCAAAGAGCCGTGGCTGTGTTTGCAGGGATGCCCCTTTCTTTCTCTGCAGATCTTTCCTACAGGGGCTCCGTGGATGGGCAAATGCAGAACAGGTCTGGAGCCACCTAAACCACAAAGATGGTTCATTCTACTTCCATGAGAAGTCCTGATTTTGTTATTCTGTCCTCTAAAATACTTTTCTGTGGAAACCTGTCGCTGGACATTTTATAAGTTTCTTGGATGCAAACTTGCTGAGTTTTTTCTTCCATGGAAAGCTCTTTTTTCTCTGCAGATTTCAAACCCCTGTGTGTGTGTTTCAAGGACAAAATGCATTCCTTTGCTCTGTCTCCTGATATGGGAGATGTGGTTTGCTTTTCCCAACCTATGATATAAAGAATTGCTCTCTCTGACTTTGTAAACATTTTCTGGCATTCCAGCAGAGTTTGGTTATGGAGCTGGAAGAAGCAAGATGCCAGCTCTGTACCTGGGCAGAAACAGCCCAAATCCTTCTGAACAATGGAGTCATTTTAATAAATAATATCAACCTTCTGATATTGGAGTCAAGAGTCTTGATTCACCCCAGGGGACTCCAACAGCAACAATGGTGACCCCTGAGACGTGGGACAACAGAAACTCTCCTCATGGATCCCCTGAGGAGGATTCCCTTAAAGGGTTCTGTGCCGGGATTGAGAGAAAAATGGGACTTTTGGGTTTTTTGGGCCTCAGGTTGTTGTTTATTTCTTCTCTTATCAAAAGTTCAGTACGCTGTCTACACACCAGACTTAGCGTGCAAAGAGAAAGGCACCAAAAGTCACAAGTACAAAGAGAAAGACACCAAAAAAGTCAGAAGTTCAAAGAGAGAGGCACCAAAAAGTCACAAGGTACAAAGAGAAGGGCACCAAAAAGTCACAAGGCAGACAGGTTCAAGGTATTTTAAAGCTATTTTGCCAAATTAACTCTTAGAAGGTATTTTATTTCTACCTTTCTACCAATAACTAATTGTCTGTTCACACAACATCTGCATTGTGGCTCTTTCTAAGCAATCACTCTGTGCTACCAGCACTGCAGAAAATGGAGTGGATGAAGAACAAGAAGGAGATCAGACAATGCCCAAACTCCTCCATCTTGTCTTCTATCCACCTCCATACTAAAAACCCAAAACTCTAAGCTCTTCACCCTGTGATAAACTAAACTACTATCTGTTTCACACACTTGCACATTCCATTAATCCCAAAGTCTTGGCAGTTATCCCCACGGACAAAGGTTAAAAGCAGTGTTCTCCTGGGGATCAGGACTTCTCAGGACAGGCAGAGAAACATTCCCTGTGCCCTGGATTCCAGCACTTTTAATTCAGGTGGTGTTTCATTATTTTGCTGGTGGAGTGTAAAATCTCTTCTGTCCATCCCAGCAAAGGCCAGAGGGATTGGTTGTATGCCTGAACATTTTATGTGGAGCTGACCAGCTTGAAGCACCTCCAAATGAAAGCTGTAGTAATGGTAACCTGAGCAATTAGACTTGAATCTATTAATATATTCCAAAGCTTATGATAACTGATTCAATGCATTTGTAGCTGACAGTGTAAGAAATATTATCAACCCTGCTATTAGTGTTTGCTTATTGTTAAAAGAGGTTTATAAACCTCTTATTTACATATATAGAGATAATATAGATATTATAGATTATAGATATAATACCATCTATAAAATAATTATTATATATTATATATTATACTATATATTATAATATAATATCAGTATAATATAATTATTAATAATTATAGATAATATTATCTATACTATCTTATATATAGATAATGTAAATAATATATATATTATATATATATAGATAATATAGAGGTTATATATATATATAATCTCTTATTGTAAAGAGGTTATGCCCTCTTTTTTAATCTGTGGTTTCTCCACTTAATGCTCATAAATTCTGTAGAGTACTCTTTTGCTTTTTGAGCTCTATTTCCTTAGAGTATTCCAGCTACTGAATTCAGTGTAAGGAGCTCTTATAGCTCTTATGCCANTTATAGATATAATACCATCTATAAAATAATTATTATATATTATATATTATACTATATATTATAATATAATATCAGTATAATATAATTATTAATAATTATAGATAATATAATCTATACTATCTTATATATAGATAATGTAAATCATATATATATTATATATATAAAGATAATATAGAGGTTATATATATATATAATCTCTTATTGTAAAGAGGTTATGCCCTCTTTTTTAATCTGTGGTTTCTCCACTTAATGCTCATAAATTCTGTAGAGTACTCTTTTGCTTTTTGAGCTCTATTTCCTTAGAGTATTCCAGCTACTGAATTCAGTGTAAGGAGCTCTTATAGCTCTTATGCCTTTGTACAAATGTGTTGGGCTTTTTTTTTTTTTTTGTTTTTTTGCTTTGGCTAGTGGTTTTTTGTTTGGGTTTGTTTTTNTATATTATAATATAATATCAGTATAATATAATTATTAATAATTATAGATAATATAATCTATACTATCTTATATATAGATAATGTAAATCATATATATATTATATATATAAAGATAATATAGAGGTTATATATATATATATAATCTCTTATTGTAAAGAGGTTATGCCCTCTTTTTTAATCTGTGGTTTCTCCACTTCATGCTCATAAATTCTGTAGAGTACTCTTTTGCTTTTTGAGCTCTATTTCCTTAGAGTATTCCAGCTACTGAATTCAGTGTAAGGAGCTCTTATAGCTCTTATGCCTTTGTACAAATGTGTTGGGCTTTTTTTTGCTTTTTGTTTTTTTGCTTTGGCTAGTGGTTTTTTGTTTGGGTTTGTTTTTTATTTTGTTGGTTTTTTTTGGTTTTTTTTGTTAAGCAGAAAACCCAGGATAGCTAGTAACTAACACCAGAGAGTTCCAACTGTAGGTGAAACAACATCACAAAACACTACTCTCCATTCAATACCTGTGATTCTTAAATAATTAGAATGGACACAGGTGACAGTTTCATTCCCTTTATACTATTTTTTGAGGTTTTGAGCAGGTTTTTATGATGCAACTTGTCATTGTGATATCCTAAATCAAGTCACTACTGTTAAGCAGATGTAAGGTCCAATATTCAGTAGAGCTGCTTACTTTTTTTTTTCAAATCACAGATTCTTGATCGAAAACCTCTTCCAAAAATCTTCTAAGGATTTCTCAGATTTTCATTTTTGCACAATTTGAATATTTAACATGCAAATCAGTCGCCACAATCGATATAAGAATGTCCCATTTTCGTGCAAGGTGTCAACAGCGATTTACTTTCATCTTTTTCCTGTCCTTTCATGATTTCCAGGGTTCCAGCAGTGGGCTGGAGCACAGCTGACACAGCATTTCTGCAAGCAGAGTTTCCCTGCTCACTGCTGGGAATTTGAGCTGAGGAAGGATTGACTCAGCTGGGAATGAAAGGAGGGATCTGACAGGGCCATCAGGAATTGCACCAGCACAAGGTGGCAAGGATGGGAGAAGAACTGAGTGTGGGAGAAAGGAGGGAATGGCACAGGATGAGAGAGGAGGGCTGGAAATGCACAGAGAGAGCCTTTCAAATGAAAGGGCTGCTTCAACCCTCAGCTGCAGATGAAACACAATTTCTTTGAACTAATTTCACTGAATCACCTTGAACATTTTCAACAGGCCTTGGGACATTTGCCAGAAGTCAAAAGGTTAAGTCTTCCACTATATTTTTTAAGCAGTTTTGCTGGTTTTAAGTCTACATTCGTATCTCAAAAGATTTTTTTTTTTTTTTTTTTTTTTTACATCAAAGGAAGAAAGACAAGTAAAAATTCTAACTGGTAACTTTTTAGTGTTAAACCATTTTTTCTTGTGGGTATGATCATGGTAACTTTTTCAATCTCACCTTTGAAGAAAATACTACTGATGTATTTTAGGTTCTTTAAAGTCCCCTAATGACGTACCTTTACTTTTTTTTCAGGATCTAATAATAATGAATAAGAGCAAGATGAATCCTTAAAGGGAATAATGTCAAGTTTTCTTTTTTCCTTTCTGACTTCTAAAAATAGAATATTGCTTGGAATCAGTTTTCCTTTACAAAAGAATACATTGCTGGGGTTTGGAACTATAATTAAACATGATGCTCAAACCAATCCTGCTGTAATATTAGTACTGCTGTTTGTTGATTTTCTACAGCAATGTCCCTTTGGAAAAATAACAAAATGCTCAAAATGTGGTTTTTCATGAGCCCAGAATTGCCAGGCTGATGTTCCAGTGGGGGCTGAGCAGTTAAAATAAAGCCCTCCCTCTGACAGGCAGGATCTGGTTGTGATAAGGTGAGTTTCTAACTGAATTATCAAGCCTCATGTAGTCAGTCTTGGGGTAAATGCTAACAGCACCAGCCACTGAGAACTGCTTAACCATCGTGGTACTGAAAAATCACATGAGCACTTAAGGTTAGGTTCTTGTTCTCCAAGATTTCAAGATGTCCTTAATTTTAAGCAGAAAATAATCCCAGTGAAGGCAGCTGGCATTTCATTGAATAAAGATACAGCTGCTCTTAATGGTTGCATCATGCTTTGGCCCTGAGCGTGACAAATTGCTTTAGCTAGAAAACAGAAATTGTAAAAGATTCTGCATTTGTGTGGTGTTCACACTGCTTGCCAGTTTTTCTTCCATTGTTAACAACTTTTTGATCCTGTGGTGGTGTGCAGGTACGTTCTCATCAACACAAAAAAACCCCCAACAGTTAAAGGCTTACACATACCTCAATGCAAAATGTTTTCTGGGGAAGTCCTGTGGAATCATGGGCAGTTCTGGGATATATTCTGTGGAGGGCAGCATTTCTCCAAAGATCTTTTCTGTAAGCTATACACCAACCTCTTTTCTTCTGCAGCTACTTAAGAGCACTGGTTTAAGTATTTTCCCTTTCTCCTGGGTGTGAAAAGATCCATTATGGTTTTTGCCAGGTGTTTTTTGCCTTGCTGAGGTGCTGGTTTAGGCTTAGGCTTCAGTTTAGCCAAGTGTGTGAGCTTGACTTCACCGTGGTGAACTGTACATGCATGACTTTGTTAGATAAGGCACTCAGCATGAGGAAATTCTCCTCAAGTTTGAACTTGCTTCATGTTCACAGAGACATGAGACTTGGACAATTTCCTGAGAACCAAACCCTTGAGAATATAGGATCTTTCATGTTGCTGTCACTTACATGCTGTGGACAGTGTCACAGCTGTTAAATATGTGACAATCACACCATTTCTGTTTCTGGCCAAACTTCCCCCAGAAATACTGCTTCCAACCTGATTGTAAAATTACTGAAGATTTTATGCACAGCCTCAGAAAGACATTGATTGCTTGGCTAATGACATACTGAGCAATCTGTTCTTCAAGCAGAGATGGGCACTGCTAGGAAGGCTTAGGAGTAAACCAAGAGTTTTGGCATGAAGGAGAATTACAATAATCATAACTGCATCATAATACTGAATTTTTCATTATTCTTAAATTTGGCATTTTTAAGAAGTGAGCAGTTTGGAACATTGTTTTCTGAACTTCTTTCAGCCTACATCTAAATGCTAACTTTTTATTTTTAGAAAACATCCCCAAACATTAATGCTCTATTAAGGAAACTTAACAGCCTCTGTCCATACATAAGAAATTAAATTTTCTTCATAAGACAATCTAGAGAAAGAAGGCCCTGGAATAAGGCTATCCATAATGTATAATATGTATTTATGTGTATAAATATAAGGTTATTCTGTCAGTAGAACAATAAGCATATAAATTCTATAGAGATAAGAGAAACAACAAACTCCTGAGCTGGATTTGCATATTTTGCAATCTTGCAATGTATAGCTCTGCCTCTTCTATAATTGATTTGAAGCTGCTACAGCAGCATTAAAGTGTCAGAGACTTCAATTTATAAACCACTCTGCCCAAACCCCTGGTCCAGTCACAGACAGGGAGCTATTCAGCCACAGCATGAGTTATTCTTTGTTTTGCTTGAAAACACCTTGCAAATAAATACTTTATGGTCCTGGAATCCTCATGTTAATGCTGGCTAGGAAAACTCCTTGGCCAAGAAAGGCTGAGACAAACAGAGCTCCCTGGAGGGTGCTGGGTGTGCACTGTGGTCACTGACCTGTCACTGCTGATTTACCTCTGGATCACCCCTTGTTCCTGGAGCAGCAGGAAATCCATCTTCATGGGATGCTGTCAGGCCCAGGGATGTTGGGAGCTCGCGGGTTTAATAACGCGCGGCTTCTCGTTCATCCCAAAAATGCTCGGTTCTGATTTGGGGCTCTCTGATGTGGATTTTCAAAAGCCTTTCAGGAATGACTGGGTTTGTTTAAAAATTATGGTACGTGGCAATCAGATCCACAAGTCATGGTTTAACCAAACGATCTACATAAGTTTAACCACGGATAACATTTCTTCAGAAATTGAAGTATTTGTGAGGGAAAAATATGTAATTCACTTGACAATTTTTCACTTCAGGCTGAAGACAGACCTGCCTTCAAATTTGTTTATTTTGTTACAGAAATCTCATTATTTAGATTTAATTTAAAACACATTTTTGGTTAAATACTGAACTATGATTGTTTTTATGTGTAGCTGATAATATACTGGAGTTTTAGGCAGTTACCTTTCCCTTAACCATTGCCTTACTGTAGAACTGGACAAAACAAAGATTATTAATCCTAATTTGATATGACTTCTTATTTGCATGTTGTGAAAGTGGAATAGAACATTAAAAGCAAGTTTCTTATGTGTTTTAACTTTCTAAAAAGCCAGGTAACAGACTTCTTAACTCACTTATCTGGGTTTTGTGTTCTATTGGTTTTGACAGTTTTATTGCTTGTTTTCTACCAAAGTGAAAGCAGCCTATGCCACAATAAAAGGAAAATGTTAAAAGTGACAACAGCCCCTGGAAGTTACAGCCACAGATGACAAATCTTCCTAGGACATGGCCACAATTAATTGATTCAAAAATAGTGTCATAGACATTTTTTTTAGATTCACTCGAATCTGTTGAAAAGAATGAATGGGTGTTATCATGCATTTACCGATTTTAAGGCATCTGTGGCTCTGACAGAATGGAAAACGTATTTTTAATAAAGTCAAGAATCTTTGATTATCAGGAGTCCTGTGTGTTTGTTTTAGTGGGGACTTGACAGGTGTTAAATTCCTGCTTCTGAATTCATTCCACTGTGGTGGAATTAGTAATTTACAATTGAAAAAAAGAACTTAATAGCCACATACCTTTTCTAGATTGTATGTAAAACACCTGGCTGTCACATTTCTCTGGAGGAGAAAGAACAGTATCTGTGGCAGCTGGATCTTGCTGCTTTTGGATGCTAAAATAGCAATTAAAGTTAGTACATAAATAGAAATGTATAAAGAGAGTATAAAGGAGTTAGTTTGTATTCTGTCAAAAAACCATGCAGAAGTAATAAAATAAATGAAAGTATAACCAGATGAAGGAAAATACCAAGTGTACATTTAACCCACAGATTGCAGACTAAAAGCTGCTATAGAACTTAAAGGGAATAAATTAGAATCTCAGGTTGGTAGTGTGTCTGTTTACTATTTACTATTCTATTTACTATTAAAACATTTTATAGTTTTTGACAGCTGCCTATGACCAGAAAGAAGCTAATACTTAAGGAGAAATAAATCACGGTAGAAAAGGAGATTAAAAAACCAGATTAGATTGGCTTTTGGAATTTCTAGGTTGTTGTATTCCCACATGTAAGGTTCCTGGCACAGAAGGAAAAGGAGATATGGCTCTTGGTTCCAAATATCATTAGGAAGTAGTCCCAGTTTAGGAGGGAAGGATTCAGTGCTGCTTGGCCCCACCCTAACCCCTCAGTGGAGCCTCTCTTTCCTAAAGCATCACTCACACCATTCCCAAAGACCAAATCATTCCTGCACAACAGCAGCAAAAGGAGATCTACATAGAAAATAACTTGATGTGCTGTTCAAACATTTGAGACTGCATGAAATCCCTTTCACATATTTAATTCTAATTTTTTTTTTGCCGAAGTCCTGGGGACCTCTGATGGCACAGAGCTCCAGTGGAATCCAAGGAAAGCTGGGATTATTGGTATTGCTCCTTCATCACCTCTCAAAAGAGGATCATCATTTCATCCCTTGCAGGAGTGGAAGGGATAATCAGGTTTTAGAATTCAAGCATTATTGGGATATTAGGTAGATTTAAGTTAGCATAAGGGGGATTGTAATACCATAAGCTATGGAGGTTGAAAAACCAAGGGGATATAAAACTGTAAGCCTCCAGTTGCAGCATGAAGCAGTAAACCCAGAAAAATGCTGACATCTGCAATGCACCAGGAATGTAAATGAATTCATTGTAACATAAATGATAATTGAGAACCCTCACTGATCATTTTGGATGTCTGAAAAAATTTTAAACTGTGCCTGAAGCACAATGTGGAGCTGTGTGAAGCTTTTAGCTGCAGTAAAGGTTGGTGTGTTCCCTTAACTTATTTGTTGCTGCTGCATTGCCTGTGTTTCCTGGTATCCTTTTGGTTTTTTATGCAATCAGAGGCATTATAAGGGGCCTCATAAAAATTCCATTTCTGCCTATGTGCATGTCTTTTTATGTTAATGACTACATGGAAAGTTTTCCTGTATCAGAGTTACTCAAGAGAACAAATGCTATAATATTAAATTAATGCTTAAGGCTGTCTAATATACAAGCTCCCATTTTACTCACAGTATCCAAAATATTGTAAAGGAGAAGTGAAAAGGCACTCAGAGTGTACACACTACAACTAAAATGTTTGGTTAGCAGTGGAATATCTTTTGGTCATCTCATTTAATCAATGATGTTTGGTATCTGAACGCCAGGCAGATTATTTTCCCCTCAAGTAAAACCTCATGGTAGAACTCAGATTAAAAATGGCCTAAGAAAGGACTTAATCTGATTAGAAGATGACAGCTCCATCCCATATCAATTTACAGAAGTCAGAAGTGGTTAGTTATATCAGTTTTCCTTGGTTATTACGTTCAATCTTGAATAAATGAGGGGGAAAGTCTGCCTGGGCTCCTCACATGCAGTCATTTAATTCACTGTTCTTTGCTGGCAAATCTCATTCACAGTGCTCCTTTGAAATGTGATTGGTGATGCCAATTACCACAGGCATATTGGCTGAACAGAATATATTTCATTTTGTTAGAGAAAGAGACATCAATGGAATCTGCTGTAATTTCTGTGTCCCTTGCTATTTAATTCTTACACTGTTTATTTTTGATTTCAGAGGATGAGCGTGCATCCTCTGCTCCCACTCAGTTTCTCATTATTTCTCCATTAAGTTAAATTACAATATCATTCAAGAATATCCAAATTGATGAAGGATGGTATTGCTTTAGCTTTTAAAAGCTAAAGAGCCATAGAATAAGCAGCTTCCCTCATCTATAATCTCAGTCTTATCAGATGCTCAATTCAATTGAAGACAATATAAATGTAGGAGTTTAGAAGCACTCAACCAAACTGATAAATTGCCTACAGTGAGGATATTTTATCCTGCAAGTTTCAATAATCTCAGAAATAAGCTTTGAAGGGGAACAGAAAATTCGAATTAAAACCAGGGATTTCATTGGCATAAGACAAATTCTCATTTAAAACTGAGTTTGTTAAAAGAACAGAGTTTTACGTGGAAGTCTTACTGATATTTTAAATTTAGCTGAAGCCCTGGCTTCAAAAGAGTTTGGATTTCACCCACAGTGTACAGCTACATCCATTCTTTCTCAACGACAGAGAGCCTTAAATAAAAATCTCTGTAAATGAAAATAAATTAATAACCCTAGTGTATAGTGCTAGAAGAGAGCACAGCAGTGATTTCAAGAGCAGATATTTATATTTATGTTATTTATTGTATATTATTATATATAGTTGTATATCATTATATATTATTATA
>VWZP01004289.1:0-19949 GCA_013396995.1 Dicaeum eximium
ACTTAATAAACACACCACAACAATACAGCTCTGACAAGATGTTAAAATCTTTAAGCACCATCACAACAATCATCACAAGCCAATAGAGGTGACTAAGTCCAATGAGGTATCATAATTCTTTGCTATGACTTAGTAAAGTGACTAAAAGACTTTCAGAATTAGATTTGATTATTTACAAGTCTAAATTACTTTGGAAGTATCTAGGAGTTCTGACCAAAAATACCTCTTGCAAAGCAAGTCTGCTATACATGGGAAAAAAGTTCCAACATATTGTGTCAACCACAACAGATTTCCTTTTGTGAAGGCATCCACTGCTTTTCTTGAAATCAGACTCCTGTCTCTCGGTTTTCATTTGCAGGTTGGGAGCAGAAAGTCAGGCACAAACAGTTAAATAGGTTCATTTCCATAAACACTGAAGTGAACATTAAATTGATCTCTTTTTCCTCTTTTCATTCAAGAGAAAGGGCTTAGTAAAACCTGAAAGTTTCAGAAAGGACAAGTCGATATAGTATAACTATGCGTCCATGGAGATATAACATTTCTCTGAGTATTAGAGATTTTTTTTTTTTTTTTNAGATTGCTCAAATACAGCAAGAGACTCCAATTAAATTTGTTACCTGTGGGACTGGAAAAGGATAAGAAATCCCGGTGAAGTTTGGCAGAGTTGAAACAAGGACATGCAGTGAGGTATGGGCTATATGGGTTTTTAGTACTTTTAGCTTAGCCTGAAAGATTGAACGCACATAAAAACCCAGAGAACAGGAAAAAAGGAGACGTCCCAATTGTGTGATCTAAAAGTGCTCAGGTGGCATAAAGTACCATGAATATGGAAAATAGGAGCTGTGCAAAGAAAATAGGAGGAAGGCACTATGCTGCTGACCACAGTGCTAAGTTTTATTCCACATTTATATACCAAATTAGCACTCCAGGCTCTCCCTGTTCATTAAGGGCCAAACCAAGACCGTTCATTGTACAAACATAAACAAATGGAAATCCCTCTCATTCACTATAGAGTCAATTTGCATAATGACCAAATTCAAAGCTTGATCAAGAATTATAGTTATTTAAAACATTCTCAACTTATAGCTACTCAGTCTCGATAGATATACCATTTATTGCACAACCAGCAGCATTCTCAAAAGAATAATTTCTGCCATGCGCAAAATGGGAATAGTGAAGACAATCATTATGCTGCAGCATAACACAGAAAAGAGAAAATTCCAGCTTTTAAAAAACCCTCTGCTGAACCATTAGTTATATAATTATTTCCACCTTCCTGGAATAAATGGAGAGGGAAAAAGAAATATCAAGGTGTGTTCGTCTCAACTAACAATGAATTCACATACATGTGAAGGAATAGAATGGCTCGAGATCCCTTGTTCCAAAGACAAGTTATCACTGACTGTTCACTGTGGTAATGTTGCAGTAGAAATAACAGCTGTACATCCATGTTTAAGTTTTTAAAAAGCTAATTCATAATGTGTAAAACTAAACAAAAATAGGAACCAATAAAGTGTGTCTACTGCATTTCCTGCTCCTATTTCCTTTTCAGGTCTCAAATATGAAACATTTTTTCAGTCAAGTTTCCAGCTGTGTCCATTTCAAAGATGAAGTGTAGCAATAGATACAAAAGCTATTATATTCTAGAAATTCTGTATTTCTGGTTTCCAGCTCTAATTTTAGGGCCATCTTTGAATTAAATGCACTGTCATTTTACATGAATCAATCTGATATTTTATTAACCTTTTACTTTGGATGGGGAAGAGTCACGTAGAGAATGTCAGCACCCCTCAATGCAGAAGAGCCAAAAGACTGCATTCATAATTTTCTGAGTGGAGAAATTCAAGACCTAGAGCTGACTTTCCCAAGGACTGTCCTTCCATTAAAAAGCTGAATCTTAGTTTTGATTCGATCTTTTTTTTTTCAGATATATTTTCCCCAATCTGTATTTTTTCAGAAACAAAAGTTTTCATTGTATTCATCCTAACATTGTTTTGCTGAAGCTACTCACTATAGAATTCACTGTGTATGTGTAACAAATTAACTTTTCCTAGTGTGTACTAATTTATATTTTTAAACCAGAAACCACCTGTCATGAAATTCCTCCTATGCCTGGTTTATAATTAAGATTCTTTCCCAAACCTTCCTTGAAGACATTTAGATTATGATTATTCTGAATAATTCTGCAACTATAACCATTCCCATCCATTCCCTCAGGACATTAAGGATCTAGCTATACCTACACATTGCACTCATTCTCCAAAAAGTTCTTCAAATAGCCAGAAATAGAAGCCTCAAATCCTAATTTAGCTCTTTCTTCCAGGGGCAGTGAGCCAGTGCTTGGGAGTAGTGACCCAGCTCCACACAGAGACTTGTGATTGACCGAAATCACCAATACATGCACAGAGTCATTAATAACAGGAAAACAACACCAAAAATTGCTGCTGCTTCACCCCACCGTCAAGGTAATGGGCTTTGAAATGACACATTTCTCCTATTCCATATGGAGAAACATCCAACTCCAGGACAAGCACAGCCCCGAGTGAACTTGCATGTAAATAGTAGGATTTTACATTGAAATGAAGAGACATTCTGCAATAAAAAGAAGACAGAAGAGGGAAAAGGAGAGAACTGTTAACACTTCATTGTCATTTGCCATCTGGATGAATCCAACAAAGAAGCTTTTAAAACAAACCCAAATGTCTAAGTTTAGTCAATAAAAGACAAACCTGAAGATCTCTTCAGCATTGCAACCAGCTCTCATAGTTGCTCATGACAGAAGACACAAACTCTCATTTTATTGTGCCAGAGAATGCGGTAAAAATTTTTGCTTATTCCAAAAGTTTGGTAATGGACTGCATATAAACATTTCCAGTTTTTTGAAAACAAAAAATATAAAATGGTTTTATAAACAGAAAAAGGAAATAAAAGGAAAATTTATAAGTATCCTTTTAAAGTGTTTTTTTTTTCTTTTTCAGTTTAAACTTGTGGAAATATTTTCCATGTTCAGACATTTTATGTTGGTAAAAATTACCCAAAGGGAAAGCAGCACAGAGAACAAGAATCAATTTTTTTTTCTCCAACATAATATTGCAATATCCTTAGGAAACAGCAAATAAAAACTCCTAGAAAGAAATACACTTTCTGAATCATTTATCTGTCCTGTTGCAAGAAACCATGTCACATATTATTCATGAACTTGAAAAGATCCATCTTCAGATATTTTGAGTGTTTTGCTGTCTCTATTTCTCTTTTCAACTCTTAACAGCTTTGCTCTGGAAGCAACACTTTCACTTTTAAATTTTGACACCTTACAGTGTAGTTTTTTAAATGTGAAAAGTACAGTTTATCTAAATTTCCTTGTCACTTTAAGCAGAAAGATACTGAGAATTCAGCTAAAGGTGTTGGAAGCTGGGGGCTGGAGGCACAATTTCTTCAAAGTTTGTGATTTTGTCATGAGGAAAAATAGAAATTTTTCAGCATCCATATTCTAAAGGAACATTTTCTCCTCCCATTAAAAAAAGAATAAAAAATAAGAGTTTTATTTAGGACTGTCCTAGTAATGAATTATCTCTCTAATCTGCAGAAATACAGACAGCTTACCAGAAGTGAGATGTCAGGAATTGTATTTCTAATATGTTTGAGCAAGATAACCTACTAGATAAAACAACACTGCTATTGAAGTAGCACTGCTAGAGATGGGAAATAGGTATTTCCAATTATTAGGGGAAAAAAAAGAAAAAGAAAAAGAAATGTAATGCCTGCTAACAGAAGCATCAGCAATTATTTCAATATACTAGTGCATGCTCTGGGAGTTAAAATTTAAAAATACATACATAGAGTCAAACTCTGCCACTCTTTAACCAGGATGGGAAAAGGCTCATTTAAAATTGATTTTCATGTCAAGCAAGCATGTAAATACATACTTGAAAGGGAATGTCCTTCATGGAGAAGAACACATGGAAGTGCACTATGCACTAAATAATTAATAGGTAATTCCAAACTCATATTACCATGCACAACAAATTATAACATAAGTCCTTATACCTCTACAAAACTTGTGATCAGATCATGTGGCAATGTGAAAGAAATTCATGAACTGCCCGACTATCAATATATCCTACAACCAAGAGTGTTTTCCATCATAAAAATAGAACAGAATTACAGGTCTTACTGAAAAAGACTGGATATTCCCAAGGAGCACCCTACAAATGCATGTGGTGTTGACAACTTTGCGCTTCTGGAAATTTCCTAGCTGCAAGCCTACTAGAATTTTTCTTCCCAAGGGAAAACTTCTCACTTTCCCAAGAGAGATTCTATAAACAATCTTTGTAAACTATACTGTTCTCAAAACAACAGGTGGTATTTTTCTACCCTGTTCTTATAACATAGAAGATATAGTTTCTCTCACCTAACCAATGGTAATAGAGAGGTGTGGTAGTTACTAACCAATCACTTTTAGCATTAGCGAAATACATTATAAAAGGGTGTTCCATTTGTATCAATAAAGACTTCTGATAATAAAAGCCTTCTAATTCTAAACCTTCTGTACTTGTGTTTCTGTTCGTGGACAACGACGACAAATGCATAATCAATTGCAAGACTTCAATAGTACATGGAATGAGGTATTAAGAGGAAAATTTGAGAGACATCATAAAGGGACAAAAGTCTTCCTTCCTTTGTCACAAGACTGTCACAGACTGAAGAAAAACTAAGTCAGTAATGGTTTTGAAGCAAATCTGTCTAGAGTTTCAAGAGAGCTTTCACAAAAATGCCTTAGGCTTAATATCACAAACCCCATGCACTAAGTAATTATGAAAAAAAAAAAGTTTTTTCACTCTAAAAGGAGACAAGGTGCTGCAAAACTGCTCAAGACATGGTTTAATCCTTCCAGTCTCAAATAACTACATCAAGCAGAGCAAAGTCATATAGACTGATCTTTGTGACAGAGGAAAGAATTAAGTGGAAACAAAGATTGTGCTAAGGACAGAAAACCCAGCTTCAGAAACACCTTGACTGTGCCCACAAACTTCTGACAAAGTACACGAGAAAGTGCTGGTTTGAACCAGTCTGCAACTAGAAACAACTGGGCACATGCATGAAAAATAGAAAATTTTAGCTCATACTTTCTTTTCTTTGTAGTTGAGCACAAAACCACAGAAGAAGGGACAATGATTAAGGCATTTTTAAGCAGGAATTAGAGTAAAAGTCACGGTACAAAGAAAGGTTGCGTGTCTTACATACAGCTGTTTAAAGAAAGAATCAAACAGAAAATGTTGCTGAAATACAGCCTTTCATTTTCTTCTGGGAGCAGATCACTGAAGCAAGAAAAGCTGCAGAATGTTTTATTTTTGCTTCAGCAAAAAGAAAAAGGGACAACTAACCACAGCCTACTGAACACAGTATCAGAGGATTGTTAGAAAACATCCAAGTTCCTTTGACACTTTTTTGATTCTCATAGCTTATGGAGCATTTGTTATTTATGCAAATATTTCTGACAACCACCAGAAGTTAAAATGCTAATAATTTCACATTAATGTATTACCACTAGGGGAAATTTGAGCATGTCATAAGACTGTCTTCTAGTATATATTTGAATTTTAGAAGTGTTGCCATAATCAATATTTTATTGTTCTTTTTTGCTTAGCACTAGAAGAAAATAAAAAGAAACCTGACTGTAGTTGAAAAAGTTTTCAAATATATTGTCCCTTATATTTTTATTTTTGATCAGCTATACTCTTAATACATTTTACTTGGGGTTAATTCCATCTGCACAAACTTTCGGCCCATAATTTCTGTTTATCGGAATGAAGATTCCATAAATATGTTTTAACAAAAGCAACACTGAGAACAAACATGTTTGATCTATCATAAATAGATGTGTCTCAAAAATATACATTTCATCTCAGATCATTGTATTTTTTGGAAAGCCTGAGTGCCTAAAAAGCTGAAATCTTCTTTGTGTTATGTACAAAACCCCCAGAGAATGTGAACAGCTTTCTAGTGCAAATATATTTTAATGTCACTGTGCACTTATAAGTGAAACAATTATTCAAATCCTCAAGTTCTCCTCCATGAAAGATGCAAATGCAAGTTTGCATGCAATAGCTGGCTTCTCAGGGGAAAAAAAAGGTATCTTTTCCCACATTAAAACAATGGCAACTACGTGTTTTATCCATAAAATTAATTGAAATTGCTAGCTTTTTTAATTCAAGTGATGAGAAATCAAAACACAGTAGACTCTAGAGAACAGTCAGATATCCCAAAATCTATACTCAACACCATGGATGGTGAGATCCATCTAGACACTGTCCTAAGAGCAACAGTGAGCTCATTTAACATCACATCCACTCAGATCTGCAGAGAAGTTCAGAGACTGCAAAACTGAGATACATCAGTCTTGAAGCCTTGAAAAATCAGTACAAAATTAACAGCCTGATATTGGCAGCAGCAACTCTGTGTTGCTGGGTTAACAACAACATTTTGTCAGACCAAAGTGTTTTGTGGATATATTTTTTCACTACCAAGTCATAATCTTTGCACTGATAGTTAAGGTTTAAAAATTTCTCTTTCCAATTACTGCAAATATATGCCTCAGTATATTTTAAAAGTAGCCAGATCCCAGTTCACATTGATATTCCAAAAATATGCTCCCTCTGCTGAATTTTGTTGTTTGACCTTATTCCTGCAAAACTGTGTTAATAAAATTTTCACTGTAAACAGATACCAACAACTGCCAGGTATCTAGCAAATAATAAATGAGGTCCAGTATCCAATGTTATTTCAGGTTTAGCCAGAGTCATAGAGATCATAGCACCTGTACTTCCATAATACAGCAATCATTTTATACTCCATTTAGGGATGAGTCAGGGTTTTCATTCTTACCCTTCCAAAACCTGTATTTTGAAGCAATTAGCCCCACAAAGCAGGTAATGAAGTCTATAGACTACATATCAGTAACTGTATCTACCTGGAAGTGAGAGGAGACGCTTTTTAGGAGCTTCCCAATGACAGTGCAGCTCTGCATAATGCCAGCAGAAAACTGTGCCTTCAAGGCAGTAATGATCCTGTCAGCAAGACAGGAAAGAAATGTAAGCTCTGCTACAGCTAGAGGATGTAAAAGATGACTGTAGAGTAAAAAAAGAAAAAAAGCCCTTTAACATAAGAGTTTTGGTCCTTACTTGAGGATGGAAATGTGAAAGTTTTATGCAAAGTATATTTATATAAAGGGTGATATTGCTAGTCTACAGTGGTAAGCAATTGCTGATGTTTCTTTAAGAGGTTTAGGACTAAAAAAACCTGAAGTAACATTAAAACCAAAGCTGTCTAAGTGCTAAATGTAGTGTGCTTAAGAAAAAACAGGAAGATAATAAAGTTTTGTTTTTATGGAACTTTAATGAAATTGAACACATTAAATGACTGCTAGGTGCAGTCTGCTGATCCAGAACCAGATGCAGAGTGTGCTGGAGTTCCCTGTCAAGTTAATGGGCTGCAGATAAGACCCATAGGAGGCATGGCCTGCAATGTTGACACTTTCTGTCCACCGAATGCCAGAAGTATCTACTGTATATTTTGTTCTTTGAACTTGTTTTCCATGCTTAGCTTCCTCTTTGCCTCTATAATAAAATAGATTTAGAACCTCTTCATACTAAGACTTGTACTGAGAGTCACACACCTTCCCCATATCCTGCCTAAACATCAGATTCACAGTAGCAACAGAGTCACTCCTCACCCACAGAGTCACACACCCCATGAGAAATTCCAGAGCTTTACTGAAATTTTGTAGAAATCACTGGGTTTGTGCTTCATTACTTAAAATACAGTTTCAAGAGAAAAAAGTGTGTTTGCTTGCAGCAAAGTAGACTTCTTCCAAAAGATCAAATTTAAACTTCGTTTCTTTGAGTGCCTCCAGGGACTTTGCAAATAACTGGCCTTTCCGTTTGTCAGCAAAGCTGAAACATTGGATCCACCCAGATGTTGGACAGTGGAGTCTATCTAGCCTTCAGCTCACAGACTCTGCCATAAAAGATGTGCTAAATGAAATTCTTCTCAGGTGAATAATCAAGATTTCTGAGGATTCCTGTGTCTTGGATTGAAGAAGGAAAAGAAAATGTCAGTTTGTAGAATACCTTTTAACAGGGATCCCATTTTTTTTCTGCTTGAACATCTTACTAGACCTGCCTTTCCCGGGAATTGCAAAATAATTACCTGGTGGATTCCTGCAGTGCCTTCCAAGCTTTTTTTCTGTGGAGTAGATCTCTTCTAAACACACGAGATATCTCAAGGGACACTAATCCCAACCAGATTGTGGGTGTCTTTGTCATTCAGTGAGTGTGGGCAGTGGGCAGAGATCTTTCATCATATGGATGCTGATGAGTGGCTGACACTTGGGAAGTGCCTGTGGGTAGGACAAATTTAGTATTAAACATCTGTGGCATGGCTTAAGAGAGGTTTCTATAAGTCAGTACACTTTGATCTGCAAAAATATGGACCTTTGTCTTTAGGACAATCCTTTCTCAATTAACAAGTTGCCCACATTTTGAGCTGAGAATTGTTGAAATTGTCTTGTGTAGTCACACAACTGAAGAAATGTATGCGTAGGAATATGGATTGTGCCATTTTGCTGTAAGGAGAGCTACAATTATATTTGCTAGACTAGTAGGTTGTAGGGCACAGCAAAACTTTAAGCATCTTCCTCATCCTTGCAATAAGTAACTGCTTGTTGGGTTTGTAGTGAGGGTTTGGGATTCTTCTTTTTTGGAGGGCTGTGTCTGTTTTATTTTTTTTTAATTCAGCAAGTGGTCCCATCACTTTAAAAAACAAAGCAGAAATGCAAAACAAACAAACAATTACTTCTACCAATAACTTACAAAAGGCAATGAAATATCCAGAAACTGTAGAAGATGACACCTCTCCCTGCATGACCACTGAAGGATGTTTAGTGGTACCTCTCCTGCCACCATGTCATTTTTTCATTATAATGATCACTTCCTTCAAAATCTTTCCTTTTGTATCATTCTGCTTTCATTCACTCTGTGTGTTTGTGCACTACCAAAACACTGACAACTAAGTTGACTCCTGTTATAGATCACTGCAACTTCAGGTATTTCTATAAATATAGGCAAAACCTAATGTGTTAAAAACTTGAATTTCCACAAGCATATGTAAGTTTTGACAAAGATTTCAACAAAAGTTAGAATTTCTGGCTAAAATCAAGGTGGAAAATTACTGTTTCCATATCATCTGTGGGAGTTCCTGCCTCTCTAGTTATGTTGCAGTATCTGCTGCTGGTTTTTTTCACATTTTTCAAATTTCTATCTTGATGTAGAATAGAAAAAGTTACTGAATCTTCATATCATTGATGTCAAATACAGAGAATGGAGAGCACTGCCTGCCTTAACTTAGCATGTTTATGGAAACTCAAAGCTTTGGCAAACTTAAATACCAATATGAGAATTTATGTTCATGTTGCATTACTCCTAAGTAATACAGGAAGAATTTTACTAAGTAGCATTGGAAAGATGTAAAACATTAATATATAATTTATTCAACTGTTTATGAGGTAAGCCTGATGGTAGAATAATTTTGAACAAGGATTTATATCTTTATTTATTTATTCATTTATAAATAACAAACTTGACTTGTTAATATTTTATTCAATGCAAAATGCCAAAATTCACTGGATACATTTTATGCAACATAATTCATATATATGTAATTGCATATCACTACTCCAGGATTCAAAAGAATATTTTTCTCTGCTGATACTGAATTAGTAATGACTTAATATATATTTTTTTTTTCTTTGGTTTTATTTTTAAGCGATTTGTCTGTGTTGGATAGGGGCTTTCACATTTTTAGTCACTTCTTACAAAGAAGCTTCTTATATAACTATAAAATCATGGTTCCATAGACAAAAATAATAGCAACTTTGTCCAGACTTTTCCCCTAACTCAGAGCAACAGCAATTGGAAATGAAAAATTAGCAAGCTCTTAGTTAATAGTAAAAATGGACTCAATTGTATGAACTATGAGCAGTGAAGTGTACAAATTAATTAAAAATTTAAAATATCAAGGAAAAAGGTCTGCTGCTTGGTGTTGGGCCAGTCAGGGATTTAAGTATAGGAAAAACATCGCAATGATGAAAACTTCCACCAAAATGAGAATATTAAAACCACCAAAAGTAACACAGGAGGAACAAGTACTAAGGAAATGCTTTCCAGATTTGGATGTAGGTCTGATACCCTCATTCCACAAGAAAAAAATTTCAATTGAAGATAGCTATAAAGCTTATGATATTGATAAACATTAACAAACCAAATGGAGAATAACTCCAACAGCTGGGGATATCTGATGTTACGAAGATTGTAAAAATAAATATTGAGAAACTGTTGAAACCTAAACCACTTAATGAGGGTTAATATTGTGCCAGCTTTCACAACAAAGAAATAAGATGATGCAATTAATCAGTAGAGAGTGAAACATTTTCAAAAGAAATATTTTCAGCAAAATAATTCTGATTTCACCATTCCATGTTTGTGGAATTATTTTTTTAAGCCCAGATATAAACAAACAAACAAACAAACAAACAAACAAACAAACAAACAAACAAACAAACAAATAAATAAATGTGTATATATATGTGTGTATATATATATGTATATATAGATAGATATAGATATATGTGAGCTTTTCATTTGATGTAATAATACCCAATATTTATTAATATAAAAATTAGAAAGATGCAACATCAATAGAAGACACAAAATACTAACCAAAAACCAGCAAATAACTGACTAATTCACCACTGGGGTTGAGTGGAGTGACAGGACAGATTCTGCAAAGGTTTCAATGGGACTGAGCCAAGGTTTCTCACTGTTTAACATTTTCATGCATGTCCTGGGCAATGAAACATTGTCCATACCAAAGATAAATGTCATTCACTTCACCTGGTATCCAAATTTTTTTGAGATCTTGAATGTGTTCATTAATCTATGGCCAAATATTACAAGCAGCTTTTCAATATTATGGAAGCTTTTCAAAATAAGTAGAGATTGTAAAAAAAATGGTTCTTATGTTCATTTTGACAAGATGCCTTGGCAAGAAGTTATCATGGCCATTAGGACCATACTATTGAAACTAGTGCACTAAATGTGTCTTTTGGAATCAGATTTTACCAAGCACTAATCTTCAGTGTTGAGAGAATGATTTTGAGAATGATTTTAACAGCTGCAGATATATCGTGCATTAAAAGATATTCTTGACCCTGTAATCCGTAGCCATAATATTGGATCTAGGCTTAAAATGTGAATTTAAAAAAAAAAAAAATTCCCCTGTTCTGGGGAATTAAAACCTGGTTTAAATCAGACATAGAGGAAACAGAACCTTGGCTTCATTGATCTCCCAGCAGTATCATCTCCTTTGCTGAAGCAGTTCTGCAGACATTTTAACTTAAATGTTGGCACAGAAAAAGTTCTAAAATACTGCCAGCTATTTGAAAATTAAATTGCCCTTCTACATTCATGCATATCTTAATAGCATTATTCATTTCGTATTCACATTAGACTTCATCCTAATGCATAAGCATTAAAGCCTCAGCTGCAGTTTCAGCTCTGCTGTACACAGGTAGGTGCTGGATATAGGTCATAAAGAAAGTTTCCTGCCTCGGGGGATGGGGAGGTAAAGACCTTTACCCTGCAAAGGCTCATTCAGAAGATCAGTTTCATTAGCTGTAAGAAGAGTGACAACAACATACAAGCCTGCCTAACTCATCCATCCCAAATTTTAGTTAAGGAAGTGGTCCCGATGATCTCAGTGGAGCTGCTCCCAGAATATTGCAAATTTAAATGCCAGCATATGTATTTGAAAGATCAAGGTCACAGGCATTTTGTTTCTTCCTTTTTCCACTGCACATGATTTATGCTTTTTCTAATGGTGAATTGTCAGACAAGAAGTGCTGCAAGATGAATTATTGTCCGAAGTGTTCGTCTGGTCCCCCAGGTGTGTGGTGTCCTGTGCTGGATAATTCAACAGTCCATCTCTCACTGGCTTGTTTCTAGCCTGAAAATTGAATTTGCATTGCTGTACTCGGGTACTGCCACTATCCTTCCTCTGCCTCTCTGACACATTCTTTTATACATAAATGACCCAAATGGAAGGCAGGACACATGCAAAGAAACTTCTCTTGAGATGACAATTTAAAAAGTTTAGTGTTACAGATAACATGATGCCATTTTGAGTAATGTTTCTCTGAGTGCTAAACCAAGGTCTGACAGTTTTGCATAAAACTGGTATTCCTGGATTTATTTCCCATCATATTTACTACATATCATTATATTACTGTGCTTCAATTCTCTTTGTACTGTAATGGTTTTTAACCAAAACATTTGGGCACTAAAGTATCTTTAGAATACAAAATTTTTAAAAGTTTTATAAAAGCATCTACTTATTCGCCTCATTAAAGGTAAACCCTGGAAATTAACGTTTGACTCCTACCTTAACCTCAAATTATCACCATGTTTATCACATAAGGAGGTTGACAAGGTTTTTTTTTTTTACCTAATTGGTAATATTTACCTTAACCATAGAATATTCTAATGGAAGAGAAGTGCATGGGAAAATTGCAAAAAAAGGCCAAGAGGCAACAGAAAATATTTAGTGTTTTGACAGGTTTCTGCTCATGGAGTGCTACTTCATACCTAAACTTTTCACCTGTGTTCAAAGGAGAGCATTTTTCTTGTGAAGGTGGTTTGTGCTGTATCAAATAGTTGTATGTGAAGTGAGTACCATCCATTTTGGCTTACAGATGTAAATAGTAAACTGGAGTTTGGGAATTTCATAGCAAAAAATATTTCAGTTTAACGTTCCACTTCTGAGATTATGGCAGTGAAATCCCAAACCATATGTTCATATTATGTTATTCTAATACAAGTTTTTGAATTGACTTTTACTACCCTACTTGTGTTTCATAGGAGATTCAAAAGAATGTATCTAAGCTGAAGTCTAAGAATCATCTGTCAATATGTATGCATGAATCTTTGAAATAATTATTAAAACTTATTTCATATCAGTGAATTGAAACATCTGTCAGTGGAGGTAAGAAAAAACAATGAAAAATAATCCAAACTTTTTCATCTGTCTCTGAAACCCCTAAACATTTTGATTAGCAATTATTCACAGAGTTAAATTACTCAAGTGCGCCTTAAGATAAGCTGTCAACAGGAAAGGGATAGATATACTTGGCAGACTCATGAAATAGGGTTAAGACTTAAAATTAGCAGTGCAATTTATCATTCAGAGTACTAAGGATGAAACAGTGCAAACAAAACTCACAAAATTTGGCAGGGAAAGAAAAGGAACAATATAACTGTAGAAAAAAAATCACATGAGGTATTCTATCATATTTGGTGATTGTACTTGCCTAATTAAAAAAGAGAAAAAGTCAGTCTTCTGCGATCTTAAGTAAATAGAAGAAAGAAAATTAGATAATCTAAATTACTGATATAAATAGTGTAGTACTGTGTAGCAATGTGTTTTTGGTGATATGATTAAAACCACTCATTCCTACTCATACATGGTCTTTATACACTGATACAGAGGTGTATTGCAGATATATTAGCTGGACAATTCTTCATCACACGTAAGAAAAATTACTTTCATTACAGAACTCATAATTAGAGTGAAATCACCAAACCATCCCTCTGAAAAATGAAGTAGTTCCTTTATCTGCAAATAGATTTTTCTCTCATTGGCTTTCTCATGGCATATATGACTGTGGTATGCCACATCTTACTTCTATAGAGCCATTTTTAGTGCAGTTGTTGTCTTTCAGTAAAAGCATATTCTTCTGTCTGCTGTTCAGTCTTTGTTTTTATTGTCACCATTGCCATCCCTGTCTCTCTGCCATTATTCTGAAGGGATATCAGGGTGGGGAAACCGCAGCACATCCACCTGTCAGCAGCACAGGTCCTTTCTACTAAGGACCTTAGCTTCCAGCTTATCCTTAACTCAGGCAGCTCACCAAGGCAAACATATCAAGTCCAAATTCTTTGTTCTGCTTTGCACAGTCTGTTGCACTCATGGGATCAGCAGCAGGTGGTTTTCAGTAGGAAATTCAATAAAATACTGACAGAAAGTCCTAGGGCCCACATATCCCACACCTTATCCAGATTTTATACAAAAGGAGATTATTTCTTCATTTAGTCTTGAAATTTTATTAATTCTCTAGTAAGCAGATCAAACTTTTAATTAAAACTAAAATCATATATCAGCAGTCATTTTTCACAGTAGCTTCAGAGACAACCTTTGTATAGTACAGAAAGCATTCACATATAAACCCACCATGTTGTTTCATCCTACTTCTAAAGATAAGATGGCAAATGGACAAACATTTCAAAATAAAAATAAATCTCTCATTTCCAATATCATCAGCAATGTTTAAATATGTTGAAAATATTGACCAGGATGCACAGGCCAAAAACCACCACCCTCAAGGAAATAAAACTAGAGATAATCTAAATTTAAGTAAAACCTCTTACCTCCAGTCAGCTGAATAATATATCTAAAATTATCTCTTGACAACTGTGCTCTGCAAAGAAGAAAAAATGATAAAGAACATAGCAGAAACATACCTGCTGGTAATAAACTACTACTATCACTTGGCCAGACATGTAGGTGTCATTTGTGTCTGCTGTGCCACCAAATCCAAAGTGTGGATGAGATAAACACAAACCACCAGAGAACATTACAGCTGAAGATATTTTACCTTGCTTTGCAAAAGGGATGTTTATTAATATTGATATTTACAGACAACAATGAATTATTTTTTAATTAATCATGCAGTCAGAGTGCTTTGATTTGGAAAGGACCTTAAAGATTATGTCATTCCAACTTCCCTGCCATGGGCAGGGACACCTTCCACTAGACCAGGTTGTTCAGAGCCCCATCAACCTGGCCTTGAGCATTTCCAAGGATGGGGCATCCACAGCTTCTCTCGGCAACCTGTTCCATAATAGCAATATTAAGTGTTTTATAAGGCCTTCCAAAGTCAGAATAGCATCTGATTTTAATGGACTTTTCTGTCTGTGTTCAACACCTTGTAATTTGATCTTGGGCACTTCAATTCATGTAGAGACACATTGCAGATTCTAGTCAGACATTTAATGACATGTTTTCCCATACAACATTTATTAACTTTCTTTTTAATAGTTTATAACTGGAAGCATCATTGATGAATACTTTAAGTACGTTGCTACGTTTGTTGACAACCACAGGAATTTTTAACAGACACACTCAATTGCTGCAGTTAAAAAGCCTACATGTATATTTCCAAGACTAGTGTGAATGTATGTACACACATATGTATGTGTGAGTCAGTGAAACATTTCTGCAGGAAAATGTACTATAATTCTCTGAAAAAGAGGGCAGGCATAATTCTAACTAATTTTTAACTGGAAAAGTAGATGCATTGCGGAATTCAGTGTAGCCAGAACAAATTAAATGGCTAATAGTAGGATTTTGTAACACTGTCTATCAATTTAAATTATTCATATTAGTTGAGATTTTGGCAAGCTTTTATGATTCAGGATGAAATTATGCTAAGGCAGCTAGTCTATGTGTCATAAAGAAATATGTGATCTTTCAGCAAGCTAAAGAATCACAAAAATGAAGCACTCTGTCATGAAATTTCAGGTAAGCTTTGTGTCACTGGTACCAGTCATTACCAAAGAAGAGTTACACATCACAAAGTATCCACACTAACCAGACTGTACAGCCCCTGACAATTTTGGCTCTTCTTTTGTCATAAAAGACACAAGCATCTTCATAAGCTTCTGGAATAATAATAATCATCATAATAAATAGCTTTAATGCTTGCAAATCCCTCAAAGTTTCACTGAGAGTAAAAATAAACACATAAAAAGTTATCAGATTAATGTTTGGATTTAGATGCAATGGTGAATGTATCAAACCACAGGAACAAATAGTGAATAAACATACCATGCCACACATCTCCCCCTTGTGGAAGGAATCCCAGCTATTATTAGCTTAGATGAATCACTAGGGCAACTGCTTTTGTAAAAAACACCTTTCCAGAACTAGCCAGAAGATTTTTCTTCTCCTCTTTAAAGATCTCTATTTCTGGATGATTCCACATACTTGGATATTTGCTTTTGCTAGAATAAGCTACTTGCTCAAAACACTGAGTACATAAACAAATACCATATGCTTCTTCTCTACTCCAGTCCCCTGGTGATTTTTTTGTAAAGGAGAGGGTCTTCATATGCATTTAAAATAATTCCTCATCTGCCTCATGCTGGAGAAAAAATTATTTCATTAGGCATAGATAGGCATAGATACTCAAAGGGAAAAACATGACTAACAGTACAGAGAACATTGACTTGGGAGAAATTCCTTTCAGGAAGGAGCTAGAGAACTCAAGTTTCATGTACATGACAGTCTAGTCCAGTTACTGAAAACAATGGACACATTTCAGTAGCAAAATCCCTGGGTCAAACAATCAAATAGAAAGATATTTCAGCATTGAGCACACAAAGTGGTGTTTCTTAAGAATGTTACATAGGAAAAACAATTTACACCAGAAATTTAACAACTTACTATAACTTTAAACTCTTGTGTCTAATACCCATGAGATCAACTATAACTCCATTCCACTTTAGAGGCTCCCAAGCTGAGGCTTAACATCCTGAATGACAACTGAAATGACTTGTTTTGGTCAACCCACTCTTACTGCAGATGGTCCAGCAATAAAAACCACTCAAAACATCTGTTCCTGTCCCCAGCAAAGCATTTCCCAGATTTGGTTAGATTCAAAACAGTGGTGTAAAAATCAATATCCTTATTTACTCTTCTACATGAAAAATAGAAATTAGGGAGATTTGGACTAAGTAACATCAGAATGAAAACAAAAATATGAACCACATCTCCTGTGTCTGAGCCCATTAATTTGTACTGGATGGGAAATCACTATAAGTTTTATTCCATAATTTTTATTCACATAGGTAAAAGACCATAGGAAGAGAATCCTTTTCTGGAGACAACATATGTCAATCAATGGAAATTCATTATAGACACCAGTTTTCAGCTTACAGACAAACCCAGAAGAGTGATAATTTCACAAAGTATCTTTGTAAAGGGGTATCCTGAAAAAAGACAATATTGTGACAGTCAGAAACAAAATTAATTTCTTTCTGAAAGGCCCAGAATTTATATAAGGAGAATGAGGTAGGTCCAGAATATCTGATAAACCTGATATTTTGACTTCAATATGTTCAGAATACCAGGCACAAGAAAGAGATATTGAGCAATTTGTCATTAATCATTAAAATACCACTTTGGTTATGTCAGACTAGCCAGCTGTATGGAGAACCTGCTAGCTGAAACCTCTGGGAACAAAAATTTCCTGTGCCATTTCTTTTGATTACTCTCAGAAAAAGTCTACAATTTCAAATAAAGCTCTTCTACTTCTGGCTGCTTTTTACATGGGAGGTTTTACAGTCCTCTCAATGACTTTAAAAACTCTTGATTTATGTGGAAGGGCAATTTCATAGCTATTCATTATAAACATTTTTCAAAAGTTGTAGAACATGTCTACAAGCTGACATAGGTGGTCATAAACCAATGCACCGTCAAGCCTGATAAGAAAGCAAACTTTAAAGTCTACCCAGTTTTGCTGTCGCCAAATTCTCTGCACATAAAACAGTAAACTTCCAAATAGATTTATTTATTACCAGCATTAATTCTTTCCTCCCATATGTTGTTTCCTTCATAATTAATTGTTTAAAATATCAGACTTAATACCAAAAGGTCAAAAGTCTTTTTGTAATCTTTTTTTTATCATATTCCATGATTGTTTTACAACAGAACAGAGAAGGAGTTTTTTATTATTTAATATTCAAGTGGTTTATCTCTTGCTGACAGACTGAAATATTTTATCCTATTCAGGAAGTCTTTTATTTGTAAAAAAAAAAAACCAAAACAAAACAACAACAACAACAACAACAACAACACAAAACAAAACAAACTAAAACAAAAACACGACCAAACCAACAAAATTCTCTTCAGAGGCAAATACTGAAAAGTCAGAAGTATTCCTTTTTCTAGGAAAATTCTTTTACTAGCAGTAGGCAGCATTTCTTTCATCAGTGTGAAATTATACAGCTGCTGACCAACAGTAATGACACCATTTCAACACAGAATTCTTATTCTGCTTCTGAAAAATGCACACACTAGTAAGCACAACACCTAAAGTTGATAGTCTCTTGATTTAAACTTTCTTCGAGAGATGCAGTGAGAAATCTTAGTGAACACTGACATTTTGGGAATGAAATACAACAGCAAACTGTAGCCCAAAAAAGCTACCCCTAAAACAACTGTTTTTATGACATAACACTGGTTTTATGACTCTTCTATCTTTTCCTTCCCAGACCACTGCCATGCAGATTTTCACCTACAGGCAAGCCTGGCAACACACTCATCTCCCTACATCCCTCTGGACTCTTGTAGCAAACCTAGGTTTGGTGGCAAGAGGTAACTCCCTGAGATGGTTAGAGTAACACTGTGAGAAATAATCAGACATGTGCTCCAAACATTTTTCTTGAGAAAGTATTGCAGTGGAAATAAATTATTTTCATGTACTGGTTGTTGTGGAACAATAAGACAGGATGCTCCGGAAGGAGGAATACGAGCCAGAAGTCAAGGTGACTCCTCTACCACCTCCTCTACAGCCCCAGAGTACTTGGGCAAGATTAGTGAGAACAGGTCCAAACATCCAGGGATCATAAAGCAAGGTGAGATGCAAAGTCAGTTGCAGGAAAACTGCAGGAACTCAGGCTGAGCAGAGACGAAACTGAATATGACTACTACCAGAGCATCAGTCAAAGACAGCACTAACAGCCCAGGCAGAGCTTAAATAGAGCCCCTGGGCACATGGGTAGGGGGTTTAGGGGAGTCCCAGGTGAGGCTGGTCAGGACCAGTAAACCCTAATAGTGCCCTGAGGGCCCTGACAAGGCAAGCTCTTGTCAAGTAAATGTCGCCTCAGAGGAGGCAAACAAAGGCTTTCGAACCGAAGTTTAGGGAGGAAACTGCTCGGAGTTCATGTAACTTGGTCTTCAGCTGATCTGAAATAAATTATAATAAAACTGAGAATCTGGATGTGGAAGATGCCACTTTTGCACTTCTGCCCTCTTCCAGAGGTATTCCTCCTTTGAACCAGTCAGACAGTGATCCGCTTTCACAAACACACAGAAGACATAATATAGTTTGTCTACAGAGTGTTGACTATTCTTCCCAGATTTCAGTTGAAAAAGAATTATTAATACAAGTGTATCTTATTTCAAGCAAAAATGCTACAGCCAAAATCCTGAAAGCTGCAGGTGTGATCCAAGGACAGCTATTTCAATGTGCAGGCTATATGAAATTAATATGCATCTCCTGAGCACGCCAGGAGTGAGAGAAATGGCTTGACTGCAGGTCCTGTGGGAGATCCTGAGCAGTTCTGAACTCCTAGAAGGCCATTGCAAATTGAAAGTCCCCTTGGATTTCTCTGATTTACAACCCAGGCAACCATCACTGCCTTGAAGTCCTAAGAAAAAGTACACAAAGTTACTCTGGCCTCTCTCTCCTATGAGGCAAACTCCCGCTGCCCAAAAGAAACACAGAGAAGAGCTAGCTTGTAGAGGGATTGATTTTGTTTCAAAAGAATTAGTGGCAACAGAAATGAAAAATACATTTAAAATTCTCTCAGCTAACTAACACTCAAAGCTACAGGTTTCCTGAGCTATAATTTAATTCCTTACACCCTTCCTCTGGTGATATCAGAGGAATGAAAACATTTTTCTTATTCAAATGGAAGCTTGCAGTGAAGATTCATATAAGTAATTTTTTCCCCATTTCATCCTGTCAATTCCGCCTAAAAAAAAAAAAAAAAAAA
>VWZP01004289.1:19982-43037 GCA_013396995.1 Dicaeum eximium
AAAAAAAAAGCCCCACAAAAAAACCCCAACCTCTATAAGCTGTGATCTTGTTCAGCTGGTATTGGAAATCTTTGACTGAAATCACCAGTGCTGCAAGTATCTCTGTAGTGAAGTATTAGAAAATCGACTGGAGGCAGAGACAGGACTGCTGCTCTAACTCAATATTTGAAGACCCTGCAGAATCTATCCTGCGGGTCAGAGTCACCAATAGCCATCAACAGGGTAGCACTGGGGGTTTCAGGTGCTATTCCCACTCGGGGAAGGTTTACTTCTGGGACGGCAGCCACAGCTCACAGTCCTCCCACTCCCTTCCCAAGATCAACATTCATTTCCCAGGCTGTCTGTCAAAGTGTCAGCATTTCGGTTGCCTGAGGCTGTGAGCTGCACACAGAGTGACACGGGGCCAGCAGTTGACTCTATGTAAAAAAAAAACAAAAACAAAAACAAACAAACAAACAAAACAAAACAAAACAAAACAAAACAAAACCCAAACATCCCTAATGTAATGAAATTGAGGTGTTTGGGCTCAGTGCTGAGTTTCTGCAGTTTATGCTTGCAGGATAGCATCCAGGGGCTGTAGAGTCTGTGGATTCCAGGAGTAGGAGGGCAGGGCAGGTGAGGGCAGCAGGGCAGTTCCTGAGCCCCTCTCTGTGGTGGGCATGTCCCTGAAGGAGAAAGAAAATTCTTATTTTGGAAGGGGCAGAGTTACCACAGTTACCCACTCCTGTACAAATAACATAATTATGCTAACAGACTAGCGTGGCATGGGTTTGACAGGCAAACATCTCTCTTGTTTTCCTTCTTTCAGCAGTTCTTTTAACAGCAGAGACATCAACCCATGGACATCTCTCCTGGCACCGCTTGTTAAGTAAGATTTTTCTGGAAAACTGAGAAGTTTGAAGAAGCAGGTCCACGGTAGGATAAACTAGTGATGACTAAATTTTGCCTTAAGCCATTGTGCCATTTATTGTAAAAAAATCCAGAAAAGGCTGTGTTTTAGTAGCTAAAATAGTTTATGTGACATAAACACTGTTAAACTAATTCCCTACTACATCTTAGCTGCTTCAGTTCACACCTTCAAATAAATTGGAGAAAAATTGCATCCAGCTGCTTTCTGACCTATTCCCCAGTTACATATCTTACCAGGAGTCAAAGAAACTGTCAAAATATGCTAAAGGGATGAGTGGAACACCTAAGTTCTACCAAATTCACAATATTTTGCTGAATGAACCAAGTATGACCCATAATAGTTTACTCTGAGAAAGAGTGTGAGGAACTTCAGAGTGGCCTGAAAATCTAACTTAATGCCACATTAACATTCACTATTGGTAAACTGAAAATACTTCACACTCAAGAAAAAGTATGAACATGCAAAAATTTCTGGGTTCTAAATGATGGCATTTAAATGAATACTTCTGCTTAGTAAAATATTTTGGAAAAGTAAACACACCAGAAATATCTATAGTTGTCCACAGAAAAAAATGCTTTAGAAATTTGTTCTTAGCTGAGATGACATAGAAAATCCTTCCTTCTATCTAAAATAAAATAAAATAAAATTTTAAAAAAAGGAAAAAGAACAAGTGAAAAAAACATCATGGACTGGCAATAATTATAATTACCAGCCTTGGAAAGTTCCTTTTTGAAATAATGGCTTAATGGGTTTGGATTACTTGCCTCAGAAAGGTAAGGAGTAAGAAAGTTCATGACAAAAGCATATAAAATGATAATTGGTAAAGAGATGATAAGAGAGAAACTTTACTTCTCTTTTCAACAAAGGAACAAGGAATCACTTAGTGAGACTGAAAAATGGGAAGGAAGGATGAAAAGAAATACTTTTCACAGAGTGCGATTTCAGGCTTTGGAAATTTACTGCCACAGCTTGCCTTTGAGGCCGCTTGCCTTTGAGGCCAAGAGTTTAGCAAAATGTCATAAAAACTTTCTTATTTAATTGGTAAGAAGAGTGTATAGATCTAAATAATGAATGACAATATCGTTTTGGAAGAGTTGAACAGGTTCTCTAGGGAGAATGTTAAACGGGATATGTCCTATTTCATATTCTTGTATTTCTACAACAGATTTGGGTCAGTATTTTGCAAGAACCCCTTAATAAGTTTAAAAGTTATTGGAGTGCTGCATTTTTCACAATTTGCATGAAGATACAATTTTTTTCAGGAGAAACTAGAGATAAAAGCATGGTAGAAATTAAAAAGTACTGACTAAACAGCAGTTCCATGAGAATTCAAGTAGCCTAAAAGGATATTTTTGCAGTGCAAATAATCAAAAGATTTTTTGTGAGTTGGGAAAATTTTAGGAGTTTTTCAGGTGCAGTATGCTCATGAAGCTTTTTATGTTCTCTTATCTTGCAATTTTGATTAATAAAAAATGATTTTTTAAAAAATTTTGACAAGGTCATGGACTTCACCACTTGCAGTCATTAACCTTATATATCGATGCAACTTGTAGCACATTCTTTCTATATTTCTCTACCACTCCAGTATGCATAAGTCAGTCTGAGGAGTTCTTTCTGAAATTCTTACAACTTTTATGAATTTTCAGATTGATTTGTTTGAACTTCAGGGGCTTCCTTTATTGATTTTTATTGAACATTTTTGCAAAAAAACATTTCATACGTGCTTTCTAAAATGTTCCTGAATTCCAATACTGATTTGTAGTAAAATGTTGAAATATTTTTCCATATTCCTGCATATCTACAATACTGGTATTATTCTTTTTTCTTATATTTATTCATTTATGAGAGGTTTTTGCTCTCATCAAAGTTCACAGAGGCTTTAACTTCTCAACATGGTTGAAAAACCTCAGGAAACATTATGAAGAATCAGGATCAACATGAGGAATATTTAAGACCTGCAGGTAACCTGCTTTTCTTGACAACTAACAAAGTAAAATGCCTGTAAGAAGAATACGGTCAAAACAATGCAATCATATATTTTTAAACAAAATAAAATAGTCTAGTGTGATTTCTAATGTGATTGATATTTCATGCTTCATTTATACTGTTGTATGCCTTATAAATAATTAAATTCTACCTCAACATGGATGCATAAAATATGATTTGATGGAAAAATAAAATCTGTTCAAATACCAAAATGAATTTAAATTCCTCCCATCAAGATGCTGAATCAGTTTTAGATTTAATTTATGCTTTCAATAAATTTATTAAAACCCAATATTTGCTTAAATGTTGATTCATCTGGTTAAGATAGTGAAGCAATTTAACCCAAACTAATTGACAGTTATATAGAGAACAGCGAGATCAATCAAAAGACCCTTGTAGTATTTTCAGTGTATTGTGTATTTAATTATTTGTATTGAAACAGCAAGAATTATAAGAAAAATTAGAATAGAGACATAGGTGGAATATTTATTATGCTTAAACATTTTTTCCTGACATACATGTATCAGGATCACTCAGTAACAGTATATTTGGAACACCTTTACTGTGGAATTGCTCACTGGAATTTTCCAGTGTTACTAAATTTTTTTTTGACAGAAATGCTGCATCATGTACAGGAGTTCTTTGTGACAGATGTGGTACTGGCACTTTGGAAATGCACATGGAGGAGCTGAATCATTTAATGAAGAAGCAACCATTTATTCTCAAAATCTAACAAGCAAATGGTCCTTAAATCACTGATAATGTGCCTTAGGACATGGTTTTGATGGCAATTTTACACAATATCTGTCCTGGGTTCCATATCTTAGTCCTTGTTTTATGGTTGGTGGGTTATCACTTAAGCAGAGTGCAAGAACAGAAGAAAAAAATGAAGACAACCCTAAGCAATGAAAGATAAGTTTTAATGGTCAAAATGAATATGACCATCAGAAACAAATGGGTTGAAGTTTATGGTACAATCATTTTGATGTGAAGACAAACTGTTTTCTTTGCATCTTTCCCCACTTACAGTCTACAAGCAATATTGAACCAACAGGCACACAAAGTCCATATGAAGTTAAACAAGTTTTCTCTGATGGAACTATACGACTGATTTTGGAAAAGAGTGATATAATAATGCAAGCTAGGAAACAGGACTTTAAACAATCTTTTTTAAAAATTTTAAGGGTTTTTTCCATTCACAGTGCCAATTTTGACCAATTTTGAGCTCAGTGTAAAGATTTTCCTTTGCAACTGAAACTAGTATTTTGATCAGAGCTGAACTCAAGTTTGAAATACAACTTTATTAATTGTGATATTAATATTTTATGGGTTTTTTTTTTCACTGAGCAGTACTGTCCATGCTGAATCTAAAAAAACAAAAAGGTTCTAATTGAGCTAGGTAAGGAAAGTGTGGGGAAATCACTAGATTTCATGAACAAAAGAACCAAATTTACTGAGTCTTTAGGTCTCGAAGAGCTGTCTGAGAGACACACCCACCATGCAGGCAAGCTCATGTAGAGAGGGATTTAGTCCACTTGAGATAGATGGAGTTGTTCTGTGTTAAATTAGAATTCTAGTACAGGCGACTAATGATTAAGCAGCTGATGAGAAATTTGAAGGAGGAGGACTGTCTCTTTAGAATTAAGCTGGAAAATATTAGTTAGCCAGGTGCATCATGAACAGTTATAATCTACTGGTAATGAGGAGATATTCAGTTTGGAGGGGGCATTAATGGATACACAGTGGGATTCCTAATCCTCTGGGAAAGAAGTCCATTAACTCATCTTTATAATTCATTCCCATTAAGCTTTATTCATAATACTATGAATTATATGTAAGTACATCCCACTAACTGTATGAAAACCATATCAAAACTGTAATTTAATGAGAGATCTTAAACATTTGAACAATCCCACTGAACTTCCTGAGTTTATGAGGATCCTCAAATTTAAACATATGAGCATAATGTACAAATCTCTTCCCACATAAGCACTTTCATTGACTTTTTAGTTTCCAGATATCAACTCTATGTTTTTTTCTTTTGGTCCTCTTCCCACAGACAGTTTGTGTTCCTTAAAAATCTTCTGATACCTTCTTCATTTTATTCTTTGTCACAAACAAAGGAAGAAGCTGACTTTCTCCTCTCTTTCCAGAAGTCTTTTCCAGCTCTTAGAACAGCTGGAAAGAAGCAGGACTATCTCATTACCATTATGTACTCCCAGCCAACCAGCAACTGTCCTGTAAGTCTTTACAGAACAACAAAAATAGCAAAGCACTATGAAACATATGTTAAATATTTTTGAGTGACCTAGAAGATATGCATTTATTTCAAATGGCAAATGCTACAATGCTGCATGAAAACAAAACCAAACCAACCAACCAACCAAGAAGAAAACCCCAAACCAACAACCCAACCAAAGCTGTATCTCTTTAGTCAGTAAGCTTCTCAGTGCTTTAATATCTTTTCCAGATGGATTTGAAATCCTAAAGTGGTCAAAAGCACATGGCTATTGACTCTTAAAGTGTAAAAGAAGGCAAACACACTGTCTTCAATCAAATGACCCACCCACTAAAATCAGAATTAAAGTCTCATGCTTATAATTTTTTCCTTTATGTAAAAAAAACCCAAAACCAAAACCAAAACCAAACAAACAAAAAAAAAAACCCAACCCAAAAAACCCCAAAGAAATTATTTACATTTTCCTTGATATAAAATATTAAGTATTAGAATAAAAGTAATGAAAAAAAATAAGTACTTGAAAACCAGTAGTAAAAATATTTACGCATCCATAGTATTAATTTTGCTAAGCAGAGAAATGGTCCCTTTGAAATTATTCTTTGGCCTCTCTAATTAATTTTGCTATTCCCATTGATTAGAAGGAAAAAAGTCAACTACTGTTCAGTAACCAAATTTAGCTAGTCAGATGCTTTTAATTTGCTTTATACACAGAAAAAATAAATTTACCAGATTTACAGACAAATGAGGGGATTAAATGAAATCTTGTTTAACAGGACTACATATCAGAAATCTAGAGTGGGAGGGTCAAAATCCCTCCCTGTTCATGGGAAGCAGAAAGGTTTTACTGCTTTGAATGAAGAAATTATTCTGCTTCTGCAGAGTTTCCCAACAGGACCCAGAGCTACAGGGATGAGTCAGGGAAAGGAGGCACAGGGTGTGATTTAGCAAGTGTGAATGAGCTATGGACCCTGCTGGGAAATGTAACTACATCTTCAGACCTGTTGTTTTTTCCTCCTTGTCTTTTTTCTTCATCTGACAGACATGCCTGAGCCAAGTAGTTCTGTCATTGTGAAAAGGAGCTCCTTGTGCACTTCCTTGTGCTGACAGTGTTGCCTTGAGCTTAAAATGCTTGTGAAACTCCAGTTTTAGATGAATGTCACTTATGTCTGTGGTCCATGAATATTCGATAAGACTGATTTTTACAGGTTTTTTCTGACCTCACTTTCTTCTACATAACTGCAGAGAGAGAAAAGGCAGTGATTCCTATAGCTCTATGTGATTGTTGTTGTAGATATCAGCTTCCTAAATCATGGATTTTGTGTACAGTCTATAGGAAGAGGCAACATGCTCCAGGGGAGATGATAAAGAGGGTGGTGAGTCCTGGACAACAAGACACAGAAAGATCTTGCATGCTGAATTTTACTAAATGTCTTTCCTGGTCTGCCCTGACAGCTCTGGATTCCATAGGACAGTCTCACGTAATTCCCACTCTCCATTAGCTGTGTATGAAACAGAAAATTTTATTGACTGATAATGTTATCAGATCAAGATGCAGTGTATTACCTGGGATACCTGTGACTCCTTGTGGCATTTAGGCACTGTATTTTGCTATTATATTCACATGCAACAAATTTCTCCCGTATAATAGTCAGCAAATCGGATTTAGTTTGTCCGGCTGATCCAACTTCTTTCATGTGGAAATATGAGAAGGAGTTGATTTATATGTTTGTTATTCTGATCTCAAATTGAGGCGTTTCCTGCACATATTCTTTACTTTTCTGAAAAACTCTGCTCATTCTTAAAATTGCAAGCCATTTCAGTATTCTTGGTAATAGCAGCAATGATATCTCTAGAAAACAAAAAATGTTAAATCTCTAGCATTGCTTTCCCATTTAGACTAAAAAAAAGGTCAGGTCACTGAAATATGACTCCAGGCATTTCTTCCCCTTGTCTGACCAAACACCTGTGTGGCACCTCATTTCAAATGGTTTTTAACTACAGAGCTGTCAGGCAATAAGTTTTCATATATAGTTAATGACTTTACAATTCTCATGCCTTTTCATTTTTCCTTGCACAGGTCAACAGTTGTTGGTTTTTTTGTTTTTTTTTTTATCCCCCAGCTATTTTCATTAGAACTGGAGCTGGACAGATGAGCTCGTCTGCAGTGGTAGAACAGACAAAACATTTTCCTGTTGAAGTTCTGTCCCAGAACTCTACCAGAGTCAATATAGAGCTGGCTAGGGACAGATGATGACAAGTGCCATGCAAAAGCACCCCGGTCCATACATGGTTGCAGTCTAGGAATGAGGCAAAAATATGTGATATGTTTTCCCCAGGCTCTAGAAGCCACTTTAATTTGAGTACCCTTAAACAACGTGTTACAGAATTCTCTAAATATTTCTCTTCTGTGAGCTCACTCACTCTTTATTGACAAATATATCTGCAAATATATGTGACTGAAAGCGTGAAATGGTCACACAAATACATCAATGTTACTCCTCTCCATGATGTGTTCACCACCACGCCAGACTTATATTTTCTATCACTCATGTGGGCTGAGCAACTGTTTAATGCACATGCTGATATTCAAAACTGAATAATCAAGCAGGTGCCAGAGAGCATTTCCCAGAAATGGGTAATAGCTTGGGCCCTGCTGCCCACCTCACAGGCACCTGCATTTCAAATCTCTTTTCTCCATTTGACACATTAAGTGGGCATTTTTGTGAGGCACCGTGGTGGGTGTGTGGAAAGGTACCTAAATCACATTTCTTTTCACTTTGAAGTGATTTACTTCAGAACTTCTAAAATTATTTGCTTTAAGATTTTAAAAAGTTGTTCACAATCTTTTTAGTTGCTCAAAAAAATTGATAGAAATAAGAACACATCTTGTGTTTTCAGAAATACTTCACCAAAAATCCTACCCAAATACATTATGCCCTGATCTTTTTCATAGCATTGTACTGTGTCTAGACAACCCTGCCTAATGACTTATTTGTCCCTTTCTTTTCCCATTTGTTAGCTTGTCCTTGTTTTATCAGTTCTTGCCCACAGCTCTCTGTCTGTTAAAATATGGTGTTTTCCATTTTTATAAATCTTCTCTACTTGTTTAACTTTTGTACGTTCGTCTTTCAGGTAGTATTTCTTTAGATTATATTATCAATCACCAGGTAGTGATTTTTTTTTCAAGTTTCCATTTCTCTTACCTAATAGAAACTGAAATAATTTTTTAAAAGGCAGATTTTTATTAAATCCTTCACTTTTTAAATCCTGGTGCAGTCAGCAGGGGCAATCTGCAACAACATCTGCTGCAGGAAGGGCAAACTGTTCTGTCTAGTACAGGGCAAAATGGCCTTTGCAATGCATTTTAGAAAAGTCTTTACTACTAATGCACTAGTTTACTGAGGCATGCAAAAGTCATTTTCACATTAATCTACACCTGAAAAGGCTTCTCTGATAAGGCTTGGCCTCAGTCAGTAAATCCTTCTCAGCTCATCTTAGTACTACTGCAAGGCTAATTGCACAAGCAGCAATCACATATCTAACCAGGGAATTGACTTAATTTTAAGCTCTTGTTGGAGTTATGCTCTTGCACAATTCAGTGCTGAGTTTTCTGTGTCTAGAGCATTATATATCAACTCCTGTGCTCCGTTTTTGCTGACTATATTTCTAATAAAAATGAAGCATTTTTCCCCTCCCACATCCCTATGCATGCATCTCCAATTATTAATGTTAAACCCTTGTCTCTCTATGTTAGCAAAGTTAAATTCTTTCTAGCAATTCCCTTCTAAATCACTTCACCACAATCACTCTGTGCATGAGAAGATCAGCAGATTAAAATGACTTCTCAAACTGATGCTAGACACAAATGCAAGATCTTTGACTTAAATCAATTCACATTTTTAGCTACAGACCACTGAAATGAGGATTTGCAATGTTTCTGTGGATGATTTTTATTTCTGACACAGAGTGCTACAAATTCTGTGTTACAGGAAGAGACTCAAAATATGAAATATGTAGTAGGAAGGAAAGTATTTTTGTGTAATAAAGAGAGTACACAATAATCAAAACATTGAGATTACTGGATCCAGGACAATGAATGCACTGTAGCAATGTGGTTTTGGGGTTTTTCCTGAACCCTGGATTTTTCCTCGGGTTTCTCTGTGCCCGTTCTTTTCCCCCCCCTCCCCCCTCCTCCCCTCACAGAAACCATCCCAATACACAAGGCCTGTCTGGGTATTGTTTTCCCTTATCTGGAGACATTCCAGAGGAATGTCGTGTAAGTGGCCAGTTTCAAAGGATGCTCCTCTGAAGACATTGGCTTACCTAGGTGTCACCTTCCCTTGAAACCTGCCCCCTGCCTCACCTGGTTGGTGGGTTACCTGTTCCTTCCCAGCCCCCTTCCTCCCGGATAAAAAAGTAGAGTGAGCACATGGTCGGGAGAGCCAGCAGGGGAGCCGGGGAGAGAGCCGAGAGGAGAACCAGGCAGAAACACCAGAGGCCTGGTGGCACTGAGAAGCCACACAAGCTGGAATAAAGACTGAAACCCCTCTCCAGTATTGGCTCCTTCTTCACCGCGTCTAAGGGAACTCTCACAACTGAGGTACCTGGGGGGAACTGGCCCTGGGCGAGGGAAAAACTCCATCCCTCGGCCTCCCGGAGCCCCGTGAGCCTGTCCGGAACCCTGCAGGAACAGCCGCTGGCTGGCAGTAGCTCCTCTGGGGACGAGCTCCTCAGCTGGAGCTGCAGGACGCAGCCAAGATCCCAGGGCAGCACGGCAAGCTCCATCCGGACGTATTGGGGAAATAACAATAATGCACCTTTTCCTCTTCACAGAACATTGCAGTCTTCTAGTATCAGAAAATGCAACCGCTTAACATGATAGCTCTGCCAAAACACTGTGATCAAGAAAGACAAATATTTTTTTTTTTTTTCCAAGCTCTAGGTCATACCTTTAATCTTGCCTCCAAAAGCATGAAGACTTTTTTATCTTTTTCTAGAAACAGTGGAAATTTACTGATAATAATTTAACTCAGTGTAGGGGATTAAGAAAAAATACCAAATATATCAAGATCAAGATAAAATTGCAAAGGCTTGCAGCAATGATTCCTCTCCAGCTTGCCAACTCTGCCAGTTGTTGTGTGGGTGGGATCCAGAGACCCCCACCTTCCTGTTCTAGAGGATGTACCTGCAGGGACTACCACCACAGCCAGGGCAGAACACAACTCTTGCATTCTTGAGCCCATGTGCAAATAGAAAGCTGTCATTACATCCCCAGATGTAATGATTCCTTTTCTGAAAAAGGAATAAAAAAATACAGATTGTGCCTGCTATGCATTCAGATGACAGCCCATTCGATCTGTGCCATCATGTTTTCCATCAGTCTGAAGGCCTGTCTGATTTTCTTATTGGACCTGAGCTCCCCCTTTAAAGCTTGCCTGAGAAGAATGATAGCAAGCCAGCATTTTATTATTCCTCTGTACCTTCACAGCACCTGACATAAAAGATTTAGACAAGAATACCAAAATAGAGAGGGTAGTTTGGCATATCCTGACAGGCTGTTCAAAAATTGGCTGGATTGTCTGTTCCTTGAGTACTGGAAGAGTCTCAAATACTAATGTGGATGTGCAAGAGACTTGCCAGACTAGGTGCTACATATCAGTACCAATGGTTTGTAGAGCACAAAATATTCCTCATGACTACAGTTTTATGCTTAATGTGGTTACTAAATGGTTGATGCTTCTGAAATACTACCCAGTTAAATGGAACTTATATCCAACACTGTTCTATTGTCTAACAAATAATACGGGAGCAGGAAGGAATGAACACACAAAGTAAGCAACTATTGCCTACTGCAGTCATTTCGGAGCAAAAACTGTTATTCTGCCCTTTTCTTGCAGTTCTGCAGTGGGTCCACAGCTACAACTGAAATATAGCTTAGAAAACAAACAGATGTACTGAAATCAGAACTGATGGTAAATTAATGTGATTAACATAAACATAGAAGAAATACTAATAGAAAAAAATGTCAGGACAAGATTTCATGTTATGTAGCCTCAGGAGATGAAATATTTAACTGGTTTATTTTCTTCAGCTTAACTAATATTTTCTCATCCACCGTTCAAAGGGGTGCTGAAAATTAATGTCTGCTTTAACCTATAGATTGCTTTCAAATGCCAAGTTTTATGAATAGTTCTGGATTATGGATTTTTCCTAGGGTCTTGCCTTCATTCTTTTTCTTTCCTGTATGAAAAGTGCATGTTTCTGCAGGTTTTACTTTACTTTTTAAAAGTATGTTTCAAAGATTGCATGTACTACAACTGCTACAGTATTTTTGGGTAAATGAGGCTCACTGATCATGCCATGGAGAAACTACCTGCACATCTGGATCTCATATCTTATTGTCCCTGCCTCCACCGACTGGAACTGATTTTGCTTTGCTGTGGGATGAAGAATCTCCCAAAATGACAGAGGGTTAAGATTGAAAGGGAATCCAAGGTTATCTTGTGCAAACCCCTGGCTCAAGCAGTGCCATCTAAACCAGGCTGCCCTGGGCCATGTTCAGATGGCTTTTTAATATCTACAGCATCGGAAATTCCACAATCTTTCTGGAAAAGCTGTGCCAGTGCTTGGTCACTCTCACAGTAAGGAAGTTCACAGAGAACTTTCTGTGTTTCAGTTTGTGCTTGCTGCCCTTTGTCCTGTCCCTGGAGACCATTGAAAAGAGTCTGTCCTTTATGCACATTTCCTTTGAGTATTTGTATACATGAATAAAAACCTTCCTTAGTCTTCTCTAGGACAAGCAGTGCCAACTCTCTCAGTCATTTGGCAGGAGAGAGATACCTTGGTCCCTTCATCACCTTTATGACCCTTGGCCTTGATTGGGCTCTCTTTGTTATGTCCATGTCTCTCCTGTACTGATGAATTCAGAATTGCATATAGAATCCCAGGTATGACCTTACCAGCGCTGAGTAGAGGGGAAGAATCACCTCCCTCATATCTCATATTTTTCTGGGGAAGATTTCTTAAAATAGAACAAGAATAATAGTAAAGGTGCAAAAGAGCACTTCAAATGTGCAGTAGTAAATGCAAAGACTCAAGCAGTTTCCTTCTCTTTTGACTATAGCTGATAAGCTGTGAAAAGCAGCTTCAAGCTAAAATAAGGCTCAATAGAACACTTGTAACTGAAAACAGAATTTTAAGGCAAAATAAGAGGAAAGTGGCAAGCTCCTGGTAAATATGAGCCAAGATAAAATTTTCTATTGGGTTGTTAACTACACCTTGCAAACAGAACTGAGTATTAGTTTAGATGAAGTGTGCTCTAAGAGTAGAAGAAAGACTTGGCACACAGAACACACTGTTCCAATCTATGAAAAAAAGCCAGGAGCCTGACTAAAACAAGAAAAGTTTCATATCAAGCAACAGGCCGGATAAACAAACATTGTAGACTGCTGCATAACCTTGTAAGCATATTAAAATATAGATACACTCCATAAAAATTGTATGATGGAACTCCATTTCCATCTCCCACAGCTTTGTGCATGAAGCATCCCCTTAGAGAGCACAGCCAGGGGCAACTCAGGGAGACCTGACCCTTTCAAATTACACTCTTTCTAGGACAGGAGAAGTTTTTTTTACTACTCTAAAACCAGTAGTAAAGATATTCTCACCTACTACCCTTTTACCCACAACCTCCTTCTTTTCCCAGACTTTTGTCTCTTTGTTCTTATTTGTTTTCTTGATCTTAAAGCTCAGCAATGAGACCATAAATAGATACTGGAAACTGTCAATTGAGGAAGCTGAATAGTAGAGGAAGGCACATGGACTGGTGGCAATAAAGACTGGGGCACCTGGGATAGGTATGAGAGCTTAAGTTTGGACAGACTCTTAGTACTTTATAAGTATTTATATATCTTAATAATTTATATGGTGCTTAACATAATTGCCTGTTTTTGATGCCACACGCTATATATCAGTGATTTTGACTTTGCACTTCAAAGCATTTTTATTTTAAAAGGCTTTTCTTTGTTTTTAAAATGGAGCATGTCTTCAGACAAGCAGGTATTCACATGGAAACCCAAAACGTTTTCAGGAGGTCTGAAAAGCCCTACGGAAAAAATTTCTATGATTTTGATATTTTTCTTTGAGTTCAATTATATTCCATTCTTAGGGTTATATTGAAAAACTTTCTCCTTTGACATGTTTATCCCCCAGACAAACAGTATCTGATTGTGATATTTCATATGTTCTCCTTTCTAGTTATAAAAACTCTTTGTGTTCCTATGATGATTAATCCCCTGGAGTCTTCTCACCGACCTCAGCAATGCTGGCATTGCTTAGCATTATCTTGCCAATCAAAGTAATTCCATTTAGGAACCTCAATATAGTTTTAAGACCTTGGCTTCAGACACTCAGTCTGAGATTTATTAAAAGACAAAGTGAAAAATAAAGTTTTGCTCCCATTTCATTGATGCCTGGCAAGTCTCTTCTATTAACCAATGGCTGGATGATTTTTATTTTTAACATGTTTGTTAACTGAATAGAGAAAAATCCATTTATCTTTGACAAATGTACATAAGCATAAGAGTTTTGTTTTATTAAAGTCTCAATTTTTAAAAATCAAAATACCCTGTAAAAAAACAAGTTTATACTGATTCACTGATTCCCTCTTATTTCAGTATAGCTGGCTACACAAAGAAAAACATGCTGAATAGGAATCCCAGCTGAAATCAGAAGTATAAAAAGAAATGGGGCTTGTACCTACTTAAAGTACCTCTACCCAGATCTCCAAAAATATGTCAGAGCCCACCCTGAATTACCTGTGTCTAGTAAAGGATATGGAGTGTCTAATGATGTCTTTCTGTCAGCTAATTCCAGAGCTGAAGCCCCAAGATGCCATCACTGGTGGCAGAAATGCTTTCAGTCCATGGAAGTATTACATGGAATACATCCTCTTCAAGTGACTACAGTGCATTATGAGCCTTCACTCAGTTACCAAATTTTACCGTAAGACATCTCAGAAACAACCTTTGAAATCATGCCTTATACCACTCAGCTGCATTTGCAAGACCGTGACTGTCAAAGTATTGAGTTTCTTTATATGCAGAAGAGGTGGACAGGGCTCTGGGGGAAGGATCAGTACTAAACCCTGTTTTAGGGTAAGCTGCTTCTAGAGAAGGGCAGTAGGTGTCATGTCATATACAATCACTGTGAAAACAACCCAGGTATTTTTAAATGATATTTGCAATGAGCTAGAGAGCAGAAGTACTCTGTTTTGTCACACTGGGTCATCTCCCACCATTGTTATACATCATCATTGGTTAAAATTCCTCATTAGAAAAAGCAGGTGAAGTATAGATTTCTAATCCTCACCTCTTGAAGGTATTTAAGGACATGCATATGTTTCTAAATGTGCTAGCTCTACAGACAAAAGCTCTTAGGACTGGAAAGAAATCCTTGACTGATACCTATCGACTCTAGTGGAATTATTTTAAAAAAACTTTCTACCAAGAACTAGAGTCTTATCAGCTGGAAGGGTCTTCCATCCTGTTAATAAAGACTCAAAGTGAGGTGTGTAGAGATGGCTCTTCTGTGATTACACTGCTGTTGGCACTAGAAAGGAAAGTACTGCTTGACAGATTAAATATCCAGGCTGCCTCCAACAGCTAATACAAAGTACATTACTTAATATTTCTCTTTGGTATTGTTTTGAGGCTCTGATTACCTTAAAAATGACTTTTTTCAGAAGTGTGTTCCCACCTGAACAGGATATATCTGTGCATTAAGACTACAATCAAAATAGAATATGCAAAAAGAACCAGGAGACAGAAAGAGTTGAGCAACATCACATAGAAGATCAGTTTTAAATTTTCAAAACACCATGAAGATATTCAGAGTGTTTGCAGACTTCCAGTTCAGGAGTGAACTTTCCAAAGCTTGAAACACCCGTTTGGCATTGCTCTAACATCAAACATATTTGATTGGCCCAGAGATACAGATATACGAGTTCTGTACCACCTATTTATTTTTCTGGAGATGATAACAGTAAGTACAGTATGTGCTATATGAGACATCTAATGCAGAAGTCAATACAGGAATGTGAAAAAAAATGTAATGGTGCAACCCCAGGACTACACATTAGTTATAGTATGTCCCCAGATACATGGATACATGCTTTGTTTTTTTTTTTTTNCTGTTTGGTTTTGGGGTTTTTTGGTTTTTGTTGTAATAAGGCTGGTTAGAACTAAGGCTGGTTAGATGTAATCCTTCTCAGATATGACAGTGCAGAGTAAATATCTGAGGACTTTGATTGCTTTGTGTGTACAGTACATACAGATTATTACTTTTCTTTCTCTTTCCTGCCTTTTCCTGGCTAAAGGAGAATGTATGTAGCGAGTAGCATCTATTTTTGCTTACATGGCACTAAGGATTAAAACCTCGTAGGATGTAATGTTATTTCCAGGCCATTGTAGAGTAACACTGTTATACCTATGGTACCTGTGAGAAGGTTCAGCTCTGAGAAGGTTCTGTCCCTTTCTCTGTGGATGGACATAATAATTATGAAATAATGTGGTCAATATCACTAGTTAACATTCCTGTCCCAAATACTGATTAGTCCTCCTGAAAGGTCCCAGATACTTCACACTGCTAAATATTATCCAAACATTATTCACAGTCTAAACCAAAGTCCAAATATTCATCAGAGAGAGGAAGAAATGGAAGACTTTTCCTCTTGCTTGTGCACTTTGCATTAACCCAGTCCTTCTTCATACTAGATCAGAAGGATAAAAACCCCGTGTCATCAGACGGAAAAGTCAATAATGGTCTTTTCTTTTTCCTGATATAATATTTTTGTTTTAACTGGGTCACACTCTTAATTAACTATATTTTCATTATGTGTCTTAATCATTACTATAAAATAAAAAGGAGGCCAAAATGAGGACATCAATTTATATGACTGAGATAAAGGAAATTTTGTTGATTTGTGTGTTTTCACAGAATCACAGGATACTCTGAGATGGAAGGAACCCACAACGATCCTCAAGTCCAAATTGTAAGTGAATGGCCCACAGCCTTGGTGCTATTAGCACCATGCTCTGACCAACTGAGCTAATTTTGTTTTAATTTTTGTAACATAAGAAAAAATCTGTGGATGTTAACAAAGAATGCCAAAGCTCCATTACAGAAATAAAAATAAAATTACTGTGTGAATCATTGCCAAATAATGTCACATAAATAATAAGTTCATAGCTCTGAAAAAAGCAAACTTTACTTACACTGAACCAAGCAGAGACACATTTGTTGTGTGAAATATTGCTTGAAATATCTGATAGTTATTGTACTATTGTTGTGATTCTAAGCCCAGCTGGAAATTAAGTGTCACACAGCTTAATTTGCTCAACCTCTGCCTCTCTCCTCTCTCACCTTGGTGGAATGGGGAGGAGAATCAAAGTAAAACTTGTAAGTTAAGACCAGTTTAATAATTGAAAATAGATTAAAATACAGTAATAATGGTAAATGAAAATAATAATGAAAATAGAAAGATTAAAGCAAGTGGTGCTTAATTCAGTTGTTCACCACCCACAGATCAATGCCAGACCTGCCTTCCTGAACTCAAATTGTCTCTCCTCAAGGGTAACTCCCCCCAGTTTATATACAGGGCATGATGTTTTATGGTGTAGATTATCCCTTTGGTCAGTTCTAGTCATCTGTCCCAGCTAGGTTCCCTCCCAGTTTTTTTGGGGTCCCTCCTTACTGGCAGAATGTGAGGAAAAAAAGCATCCTTGCCTTGGGACAAACACAACTTAGCAAAACTGAAAACATCAGTGTGTTATCAACACCATTCTCATTCTGAATCCAAACCACAGCCCTGTAACCACTACTGAGAAGTTAACTCTGCCCTAGATGAAACCAGGATAACCATCAGTGTATTTTTTATGTTACTCTGCATCACTCCCTGCCTCATATCTGATTATAGAAGGTTGAGAGGGTTGCTCATGACTGAGCACAGAATAACATTTAATCTGTTTATTTGAAATTTGGTTTTCAAATATGTGAGCCATTCTCACCACCAGCCTCCATAAAATGAACAAACCCTGTGTGGACAATAGGAAAACCCAACCTTCTGTGAATCTAGGTTGAATCTAGTCAGTCATCCTCTCAGCAATGTACCAACGATGAACCAGCATCCTCTCAACTCAGTATCTATACTTTTAGAAGTGTTTTAGGTGTCCCAGAGTGCTGAGTTAGAGCCACAGAGAGTGAAGGTAGGACTGCAATGGGCAGCTGGGATCCTGCACACTTAAGGGCCAACGGCATGGAGAGCTGTCATCACAGGCATCAACACCAAGAGCAAAAGACTTCCCTCAGGTACAGGTAGATAGCATTTATCTGCCTCAATGACATGAAGAAATATTGTCACTGAATAGCTTGCTAGCTCATGTGAAAAGAGCAGCATCAATGAACTGAATAAATGGAATTACAGAAGTGCAAAAAGAACCTAAATGGGTAAGTGCAGAACCCCAGTAATGCTTCCTTTTTTTATATAAAGATCCACTTGAGGCCACTAAGATAATTTCAAAGTACAGTATTAAGAATCTCTTAATCTATCCTGAATTTCTTCACAGTGGAAAAGAAAATGTTGGTTCAATAATCAAATCACAAGTCAGCTGATGTGATTCCCTGTGATTCTCTTTCTGCTTTTGATAAAATAGACCATTTTCCCTTTCAGGGTTGTACAAGCCCAAATCAATGAACCAAAATTGGTTCCAACACACTAATTTTGGTTCATTGATTTTCAGGCTAACATTCCTTTTATTTACTAGACAAAATCTCAACAATCTGTCAGTAATATTTCTTGGCCTTTTTGTTTGAACTTATTTCAAATGCTTTGTCTTCTTTCCATTGTTCTCCTACTATCAGCAAGTGTTTCAGGGAACTGTAATATTTTCTAGAAGCTCACTTTTCACAGGTGAACATCTACACAAAGTGTGTTTTGGGGTGCACTTGCTGAAAATTATACACTATATTGAACCTGAAAATCCTGCTAGAAGCAAGAGCTTCTACTGCCTAGGCAAAAGTATGAAAAGATTCAAAATAGGTCATCATGGTTGGTTTTTAGCTTTTATAAACAAAAGGGAACAGTTCTATGCACAACCAAGAGAGATAAAAATTACTATTCCAATACTACCATTGGAAATGGTACCTTTGTAACTTTGGTGTGTTCCAGATTTGCAGTGCCATACTTAACTCAATACTGCTTTAAGTGAAAGGCTTAATTGGTGCTCAGTCATACAATTCACTGTGCATTTTGCCGAGCTTACTCCTTATTAATGTCATGTCAAGGTAAGTGAAAAATAACACTTTTCTCAGGCAACAAATGGATTCTTTTTTTCCCATTTACAATGGCACATGAAATTTTCACAATGGTAAAGATGAACAGTCACAATTACTTGACCTATTTGAATTTTAATATGATTTTAGTTTTTCCTCTTTAAAAAAAAGCCCTAATATTCCCTTTCACTATCTTGGCAAGCACAATATTTATTTGAAAATGGTTTTGTAGCTTGCATATTAAATAGGTGATTAATTTCAGAAATGTCATTCATTTTTTTGGCCTGAATGTTCAGTTCTAAATCATGAAAGATAGAAAAGAAATCTAAGGCAACAGAAATTATATCAAATCCGGTTTTACATCACCACATGTAGCTGAATTTAGTTCCTAAATTTTATCTGGTTTGAAATGTCCTTGTCTTTTGTTGTTTCAAAATAATTTCAGCAGAAATGTCTATTTTGGTTTATTTATTGCTTTTAGGGGAATATGAAATTAACAAAAGGCAAGTAACCACAGACTGATTAACTTAAAAATATGTTTTTTAAAACCACAACAGAAAGCTATAGGCATTTGATATTTTCAGTGTGTTGTTCTTTCAAAAAGAAGCAAAGACCTCAATTCATTTTACATCACTCTGACTGGTAAACCAGGAATGCTACACAAAATGGAAGAATTATTGGTCTGGTTATTACTTCCATGTGTTGTTTAATGGATATTATTTCACATCCTGGCTTTAGTTCTTATGAGTTCTATTGCATAAGTACTTCGCATTTTTAAAAACTTTGGCGTTTGGGGGTTTTTTGCACACTTATCAAAATGGATGTTTTAACAGATATTATTAATGTGAATCTCCAATATATTCTCTTGGACCTATTTTATTTCCATTCCATTCCATTCCATTCCATTCCATTCCATTCCATTCCATTCCATTCCATTCCATTCCATTCCATTCCATTCTATTCCTCCTTCTACCTTGCTTTTTCATTTTCCCATCCGGGCCTTATCCAAAGCTAACAGCAGCCCATTAAGTGACTTCCATGGTTTCAGTGAACTCCAGGGTAGGACCCTTAAGTGTTAATAAAGGACCAAATATCTGCTCTTACTTCATGCACATTGCAGTTATGATTTCACTTTAGTGATTCTGACTTTAGATTTTGCTTAGCACCCCTGGCTATGGCACTAAACTTTTAAATAGTACAATAAAATAAGTTGTGGAATTCAGCATGATGAAAGAAGTAAGAAAGAAAAGGGAATACAAACAAGGCTTATGAAAGGACAGGTGAAATAGAAATAATAGGAGAGAAGAGACAACTGTTTATGAGATGGTTAATGAGATGCTGAGAATAAACGAGCTTTTAGAACAGATTTGAAAGAGCACATTGATGTAAGAGAATGAATTGAAACCAGGAGCTCATTCTACAACACATAGGCAAGAAAGGAAAGAGTGTTTGAAATCAGTAAGGATGAGAGAATTATAATTGCCTTTATGTTCTTGCTTTTTGCATCTCAACAAACAACATTCAGCAATCAAAGGTTAATCGTGAACAACTTGTCATAATTGGATTGCTCTCCTCCCAAAATGGCACAGCAGCAGCAGCGAGGCAAAACATTCACATTTGCCAGCCATGACATGCCTTGATAATTCCAGAGTAGTGCTAGAAATGTATTAATAGAGAGCAGAGCAACTGGAAGGCATCATAAGCAAGCAGACCACAGCCTGACCAAAACCCACCCAGGAAGAGTGACAAAAAAGGGAAAGGTTCACTGCTGTTAAATGAACTCTGACAGCATATTTAAAGGTTAATATGTGTGAAACAGTGGCTTTAAACATTGAAATTGTTTAGAGAATTTGTTTACTGACTGCAAAAACTACAGCAGCCTGGTTTCCTGACAAAAGCACTTTAGCCATTGTGGTCACTGTGGCAGGGCAAGGATGAGGGCAGTTCCAGTATCTCATGCAGCATCAACAGAATTGTCCCACACTTGTGCATTACAAAATAATTATTAATGCCAGTGATTTCTGAGACAGAAATAACACTGTGAAATTTCTGATATAGACATGGCCCTTCTATTAACAGTATAACAAGCACTGTGTACATTTTTTATCAAATCTTCCTGCATCTTGTATGAAAATCAACAATGAAGCATAAATGTTACCAGGATGTTTTTGACTTCAGTGTTGCTTTTCTGTTTGTTTTGAGTGTTAATCTTCTCAACCTGCTTGAAATCTGAGGTGAAAAAAATTCAAGTAAACATGGTAAGCAAAGACAGATGAACTGATAAGGGATGTAGACCATACAATTTCTGCAGAGTGAGAAAAATAACCTAAGCTTCACTGTGCTTACACTTGGGTTTTTTTCAAGATAAATGCAGCCCAAAGATCTCTGTGTAATTGCTGAAGTGTTTAGGGCAAATGTAGAAATGTTTAGGAAAATATAAAATCTACATAGTATTCATAAATTGTGCAAAAATATAATAAAGTCCTTCTTTTAACACTGGATCTTGGTAGAAAGATGGACTGCTTCTAAAATTTGTTAAATACATGATTTTTTGTAAGTCATTTCTTTTAATACTGTAAATGAGTTTCCAAATAGCTGTGTGTAGTATTTCAGTTTCCCCTGGCAAGAGCATTTTTATTTTCTTGATGCAGTGATGAATTATCTGGATCATTGCCTTACAAATATTAAAAAGAGAACAGAAGAGAGTAAGCAGGTCTTTATAGTAGAATTATTATTTTGTAGGCCAAAAGTATTATTTCTTAGGCCCCATTAAGACATCAGCAGTGGCACAGCAGCTCAAGAATCAAATCCTAACAGTGCAATAAAGCAAACTGATGCATTTTTTCCCCTTCTCTCTTCTTAAAGCAAGAATGCTATAAGATATCAAACATTGCAGAAATACCCTAGATCAGTCCTGCCTGGAGAAAGGAGAGAAGCTGTGCACCTTGAGTCATTCTTAGCCAGTCCTTCTTCAGAATATCTTCTCCCCTTTGTGCCCCACGAGAACATGTCTATTATTGCAGATCTGTTCTCTCAGACACAACAGCATTGAGAGTTCTTTGCCTGTGAAGTTGGAGGATGAACATTAAGAATCCCCCCATAGGAATCTGGTCATATATTTCCAGAAGACTTCATACCCTGCACATTGATAAGGCCAGGAGTTTGAATTTTCTAAGCAGAGGAAAGGATTTTCTAACCAAAAATCACACAACAATGTCCTTGCTCTGCTGGTGTCATGGGTAAAAATCCCATTGGCTCAGAGGCAATTTCACTCCTTTCCACTGTCACAGAAAATCCAGAAAGAACACACCATGAACCACTGTCAACACTTGTCCACCCATGACAAAGTGTGATTTTCATGCAACCAGCATAGACAAGCAGGTAAAAAGGCACACTGATCCTGCAGGGGTTCAATTTTCATGCAGCTTCATCCAGAGCAAAGAAAACTCAGGCTGCATATGCTTATGTATTTTTCATAAGGACCATATTTCATCATGAAATTTTTGTCTAGAATGTAAGAGACCACACTAATTCACTCTAGTGAATTATAAATGCCTTTTTTTTTGGTGTGTGTGTGCGTGATTCAATGCAATAATGTCACAGTATCAGCATGGGAATAGAAAAAAGTAGTGGCATCCTGCAGATTCATCCCAAAATTGTCTAGGAAGTCTCTCTGGTTTTTTCCTCTTATTTATTTATAAATAAATACAATTAATCATAATGTTCTACTGATTTGATTGCTGTTCTTTTATTTAGTTTCTGTAGAGATATTTTTACTCTACATATGGTTTATATGTTTTTTCATAAAACAGGGATGGGAAAATGGTGACTTTCAGAGTTATGCTTGTGTAAATTGTCTCCTTTTGCTGAAATAAAACATATATAATAGAACAGTGAATGTACAATTAGATTCTTGGATAAGAACATCTGGTTTGGTGATTAGTATGCTGGAGTTTGGTGCATTTCTTCCTTTCCCCCCCCTTTTTTTTTTTTGTTTTGCCCTAAATAAATAGAAAAAGGGCTTGAAAATGTTAATTACAGAACTTAACATTGTGTGTCAAGTTAGGAAACATTGTTCCAATCCATTGTTGCTTCCGGCTGGAAAAGAAAGACTATCAGATATTACATGATGTAGGACAATACAGTGTTATTCCACATCATACTGGTGTGTATGGTCCATCAAATGTGTTGAAATATGTTTTCAGTGCAAAAGAAAATCCAAAGATAATTTGAAACAATCATATTTAGAGCTTGCAAACAAAGTAGTGTTCAAAGATCAAAATCTATTGTTCTCCCTAAGGCCTAAGAGAGAGCTCCTGTGCTGCTCAACTCAAATTCTCCAAAAAACACTTCTAGAAATTGTTCTAGACTCTATACAGTGACATTTTATCACTGATTTGAAAAGATGTCCTCTTCTGTCGGTGATGTAAGATCAGGATATAAAGCACAAATGTGTATGCGCAGCACTGGACTTACAGCCAACCTAAGTACAAGCAACAAGACAGTAAAATAAGGCCAAGAAATGTAGAACATCCTCTGTGTGGTTCCTGGCTAAAGTCACTGGATTTTAGCGAAATTTAAGGCTCAGTAA